>QXTE01000701.1:0-133278 GCA_003942145.1 Platysternon megacephalum
TTTTAGTCATTGCTTTCATTCTATACCTGGGTAATTACTGGTATAATAACTCGTTTTTATGCCACATAGGCTTCTTCAGCCAAACATAACTGAAGCGTTACTCTTTGGTATCTAGATGTCGAAAGGCCAGGGGAATATTTTTCTTCATTGGCCTTGCTCTCTGCTCCCCCGCCCCCCCCCCCCAGCTCCTTCTGACATTTCTCTGTTCAGACTAATTGGCAAAGGTCCCCTTCCACAGTGCCCTGCAGTCACTCCCGTCTGGGAGAGCAAGGAAGCCCAATCATCTCGCTTGCTGTGGTACTCACTGCCAAGGAGCATTTTCCAGTTAGGCCAATATAATTGCATTGATTGATGGTTTTGGAAGGCCTACTTCATTTAGTCACCTTCCCGGGATTCAACCCTTTTTCTTTTCTTTTCACTCTTCCTTTGCAGGAAAAGAGCCAACTAAACCTACTACTCCATCCTCACCTGGTGAGTTGACAGTCAGTTCGTAAAATAAGAGTTACAGATTAGCCTTGCTCGTCTCGATTTTAGACCCTCATATTGAGCCCTTCCAGATAAGGTTCTAAAGACACTAGGGACAAGGTGCCCTCTGGAAACTAAAATAGCTCCCTGCACCTTCAGTATCTTTTCTGGGCCTAAAAAGCAGACACAGGGTTCCACAGATCTAGCTGTGCCCTGATCAGAAGAGCTAAACTGAGGTAGGGAGTTAACAAAGCATGAAGGAACCTACCCTGTGAGGTGAAGAGATGCCAGTTCCAACACCTAGTTTCAACAGAAGGAGCAGAAAGCATTCAGCATCTTCCAGGAATAGGGACCTAAACTTGCAAGATAAAATAATCCAGCATTCATTTTCAGTGGGTTGGTAAATGTCTGCAAGCATAATCTCTCTTAGAAACATTAGGTGGCATAGAGATGAGAGTATCTCTCTCTGGAGGTATGGTGTAACCCAGAAAGCTTTAGATCAACGTACCTCAAAGAAGCAACAAACATATCACAAAACCTTCCAGAAAGACATATACTATCTTACAAAAGTCAGACATGCTTTGTTCACGCCCTATATATCTTCTATCAGGAGGATTTAAAACACCACAACAGATCACAAGATACTCCTTTCCAGAAATGTCTGGATTTCTTTACAAAACAGTAAATTCACTTGCTTTTATGCAATTTTGTTCTTTTCACAACACGGGCAGTTAAGTTACTTATTGTCAGTGTTCCCACATATCCCCATTACTAAAGATGTGAGGGGCCACTTCTGAAATGTTTACCCAATTTTGTCGCTTTTAATCTAGCACAACGGTGCACTCACTCTAAAACCCCTGCTCATAATGATACAATTATTTACTCATAGTAAACTCTTCCTCTGCAATCCACCATTTTCTTGTCAAAGTCACCATATCGATTCACCTTTCTCCCTTACAGTAACTGAGACCGTGGAAACCCCAACGCCGAGAAGTACCAGCAAAACAACACCAACCACATCTGTCTCTACAACGTCCAAGACCACTGCATCAACAGAGTCCAGCACGACCTCCTCTCCAAAAACAATTCTAAGAAGCACCTCCTCCTCACCAAAAACTGCTCCATTAATAATTATGACAACAACTATGCCTACCAAGTCTACCGAAACCAGTACAACCGCCACACCAACTACACCCACAACCCTCACTCTCACCACGATTACCTTGTCCACTAGCTCACCAGAGAGCACAACATCAAAGTCAACCCCTACCATTTCCACTACCTTTTCCACACCCACCACAACCATTAAACCAACTACACTCACAACCGTCACTCTGACGACGACGGCCCCAACCAGTACTTCACCGGAGAGCACCGCATCTGAGTCCACCACCCCAAGCACCGTGAAAACAAGTACGCAGACGACAGTTTCTCCAACTACTACATCAACTAAGTCCACACCGGGGGCAACACCAACAGGTATGTAAACCTCCTCCATTGGAGATTGAAGCCCATTCTTGTGGGAAGTGTATGGTGTAAACACAGCATTTTCCCTCTTCCATCTAACTTACTTTTTCTCACAACACAAAGCTCACTCTTTCAATATATCCCACCTCCTTTTCAGTTTCTTAATCATTAGGATTGCATAGATCCTTGTAGATATTTGACTCGAACTAATTCCTGGGTACGGACACAGAGGCCAATACGCCCGCTTCATTCCAGTGCAGTCCAGTCTGTATACTTTCCTGAGAAAAGTACATATCAAAAACCATTTCCATTTTAGACATATATTATGTCAAAAGAGTGCAGCATGGTTTCTTTCTCCTTATATATGTTCCGTCAGTAGGATTTAAACCACCTATATTCTCTCCCCTTCAGGAACATCTGTGTTCCTTTCCGAAAACAGTACAAACCCTTGCACATTTATGTTTTTTTAACAAGGTTTGGCACTAATGGTACTTATTTCTAGTGCTTCCCCATTTCTTCATTACTAAAAGATGAGAGAGGGCCACCTGTCATTTATTTCCAAAAATTTTCTCATTTAATCTAGTGCAAAGTTGGGCTCTCTCTAAAAAGCTTGTTCAAGTTTAGGTTATTATATATTCATTTTAAATGTTGTTTTTGCAATCTACCATTTTCTTGTCAATCTCACCATATCAACTCACATTTCTCCCTCACAGTAACAAAGGCCATACGAACCACACCACCACAAAGAACTACCCCCAGAAGTACGACGAAAACATCACCAACCACATCAGTCTCCACAACATCCAAAACCACTGCGTCAACAGAGTCCACCTCAACCTCCATACCAAAAACTAGGCTGATAACCACAACCCTGACAACGACTACTCCTTCCACTACGTCTACTCAGTCCAGCACAACCGCCACACCAACTACACCCACAACCGTCACATTGACAACAACTACCTTGACCACTAGTTCAATGGAGAGCACCACCTCAGAGTCCATCTCCACCCAAACCACTACTTCTACCACCACAAAAACCACAACGCTGATATCCCCTACCCCTTCCATTACCTCTACCAAGTCCAGCACAATCACCACACCAACTACACCCACGACAGTCACTCTGACGACGGCCCCAACCAGTACTTCAACGGAGAGCACCACATCAGAGTCCACCACCCCAAGCACGATAAAATCCACAACACTAACAGCAATTTCTTATACTGCTACGCCAACTGAGTTCCGAATCAGGACAACACCAACACCAACCGGTACATTAGTCATTGGTTTCATTATATGCATGAGCAATTACTGGTATAATTCTGTGTTTCAATTGCTTTTACGCTACATAGGCTTCTTTAATCAAAAATTTGTGAATCGTTACTTTTTGGCACCTACAAAGGCCATAGCAACATTTATATTCATTGGCCTTGCTGTCTACCCCTCCAACCCCTCTTACATTTGTTTAGGCCAATTGGCAAAGGTCCCCTTCCACAGTGCCCTGCAGTCACTCCAATCCGGCAGAGCGAGGGAGCCCAATCTTTCCCCTAGCAGGCAAAGCCAAGTTTCCTTGCTATGGAGCTCGCTGCCAAGGAAGGGGAGGAAACAAGTTACAGGATAGGGGAAACTTGGAATCTTGTAGGGAAGAGAGACTATGAGAAAAGAGCAGTCCCTGTCACAAAGCTCCACCATAGGAGATTAAATGCCATTCTTGTAGGAAGTGTATGGTGTAAACACAGCATTTTTCCTGTTCTATCTAACTTGCTTTTTCTCACAACACAAAGCTCACTCTTCCAATATATCCCACCTCCTTTTCAGATTCTTAATCATTAGGATTGCATAGATCCTTGTAGATATATAACTCAAACTAATTCCTGGGTACAGACACAGAGGCCAATACGCCCGATTCATTCCAGTGCAATCCAGTCTCTATACCTTCTTGTGAAAGGCACATACCAAAAACCATTTGCACCATTTGTGGTTGAAAGGAAACACACCCGAGAGTTTGAAATGGGTTGTAAATAAGAGTCAAAGAATGTGAATGCTGTCTCTCTCACATATGCACTCCATGCATATCCACAGCTATTTTCCAGTTAGGTGAATATAATAGCCTTGGTTGATGGTTTGAGAAGGCCTACTTCCTTTAGTCACACTCACAGGCTTCAAGCGGTTTTCTTTTCTTTACACTCTTGCTTTGCATGAAAAGAGTCACCTAAACCTACTACTCCTGCCTCAAGTCAAACCTTCCACCCTGAAGTGCTCCCCCATTTCTTCATTACTGAAGGATGAGAGAGGGTCACTTGTCAGTTATTTCCAATTTTTTTCTTGTTTAATCTAGCACAAAAGTTGGGCTCTCTCTAAAAACCTTGTTCATATTAATATAATTTTTTGTGGTAAACTCTTCTTCTGCAATCCACCATTTTCTTGTCAGTCTCACCATATCAACTCACATTTCTCCCTGACAGTAACAAAGACTATAGAAAGCACACCACCACAAAGAACTACCCCCATCAGTACGACGAAAACAACACCAATAACATCTGTCTCTACAACGTCCAAAACCACTATTTCTACAGAGTCCACTCCAACCTCCTCACCAAAAACTAGGCTGATAACCACAACTCTGACAACAACTACTCCTTCTACTACGTCTACGGTGTCCAGCACAACCGCGATACCAACTACACCCACAACCGTCACTCTGACAACAACTACCTTGACCACTAGTTCAACGGAGACCACCATATCAAAGTCCACCTCCCCGCAAACCATTACCTCTACCACCACAAAAACCACATCACTGACAACCCCTATACCTTCCATTACCTCTACCACATCCAGCACAGCCACCACCCCAACTACACTCACATCTGTCACTCTGACGACAACGGTCCCAACAGCTAGGTCAACATCAGAGTCCATCACCCCAAGCACCATAAAAGCCACAACACTGACAGGAATTTCTTCTACTGCTATTTCAACTAAATCCACGAGGACAACACCAACACCAACAGGTACATTTTAGTCATTCCTTTCATTCTGTGCATGGGAAATTACTGGTATAATACCTGTCTTTTAATTGCTTTTATGCAACACCGATTTCTTTATTCAAAAATTTTGGAACCATTACTCTTTGTTACCTTCTTTTGATCACCTCAGAAAGCTCACTGTTCCAAAATATTATATATATGCCAATTTAAATATATTGTTTAATAGTTTGAGGTGTCTTCATTTAGCCACATCATATGTTCATTTTTTCCCTTTCTTTAAACTCTTACTTTGCAGTAATAAAGTCAACTAGAAAAACCACAACTTCCAGTACTTCTATTAAATCCACTACAAGCACTTCACAAACAACTACTCCAATCTCTACCTCAACAGAATTTTCTACATTGGAATCCACCACTCTGCCTAATGCCACTACCTCAATCACCAAAAAACCGATATCAAAAATGACTACGCCCACATCTACGGCTTCGACACTCACTATGATAACATCCACTACTCCGAAAACCACAACCATCAAAATCACAACTTTTTCAACTACCCCAACTAGTTCATCAACTGAGACCGCCACAATCAAATCAACTACATACATAACACCAACCACAACAAAAACCACAGCTCTATTCAATGAAACAACTACAGTTTCTACTGCATTTACTACAAGCTTTCACCCCCCTGGTAAGTTTTAAATGGAGTATTATGCAATCAGTTATAGTTTGCTGTCTTTTTTGTACGCTACAATCACTTTTAACATAATTTTAAAATCATTTTTCTGAATGTTTATATGTAAGAGCTTATACATCTTATAGTCATAAGCCTCAAACAAGATGATAGTTAAACGAACATTAGCAAATGTCCCAAATTGCATTCTGTCTCCATCCCACTTTCTCTTTTTTATTTTGATACACATACTCCTGCAGCTGAAAAATATGGGTTTTATATGAAGTAATATATTTTATTCAGAATGTATTCAACTAAGCAGCCTTCTTAAGATCCCACCACTAAATATGTAACAATCATCATTAGTATTTCTTGGTGATATAATATGCCATTTTTGATATATTCAAAACCTTTTTATTTTTCATTATATTCTGAACAGAACACTGCCATTTAGAGATTCATCAATATAGCCATTAACGAGGAAAAAATTTCACTTTAGTAGAGTGTTCATGCAAGAATAGCCAAGAAGTGTCATAGCTTATTGGTTATATTATTAATTTGGTATGCTTTAACTTTACATGCTTTTGCAATGTTATATACCTTTCTACTGTGAAAATAGTTCCTTGTACAACAAGACAAAAAAGTAGCGAAACAACGAAGTTCCCCAACTATTTATTTTTGTTTTGCATTTATTTTTCTGATCCTTTCTCTCTTTCTTTTTAGGCTCTGTGGAGTATTTAGACACCTTTTCCTTCCTTGCCTGCCACAAACCCTGCTGTTTTGTCGGCATTGGTTTATGGCTTAACCACCGTCTTCAACTCGTTGTTATAAAAATAATTTTGACAATTGAACAGCTCCACTTTTAGCTTTTAGAGCAGAAAATGCATTAGAATTGGCTGAAAATACCATAGACCACTGTTAAAATTGGTACTTCACACTGTAGGATGGGAAGATTTAAAGTGTCCCCCTGTATTTGAGTCTTCCTTTTCTCTCAACTTACTTCTCCCGTTCACCAGTTTTACGTGAGCGGGATGGGAGTGTTGTGTTTGAGTGATGAATTCCCAACTGTTTGTGAGTTGGTGCATGTAGCATGACAATGCCTGTTAAGAATTTGATAATTACTCGAGTTTCCCCAAGGTTACATACTAGTTCATTCATATCTTTCCTTTGATAGACTATTTGGAAAAGTTAGAGGGTAATGTTTTTCAAAAGCATGTTAGTGACTTAGGAGCCTAAGTTTCATTGACTTATTTAGGTACCTAAGTCTCTTTTGAAAATATAACTTGGAGGGTACACTTTTGAAAATTTTGGAGGATAATTGCAGTCAGAGCAGCTCTTTATATTTTGCAGATCTTTGCTTGCTTAACCAATTGTGTAACTGCCTGTCACAATTCTGCCGTCACTCATATTACATGTCTGACAACCAAATGCTCTCTTTGTACCGAAGTGCTGACTATCTTTGGTAACTGAGGTGAAAAAGCATTCAGATTAAGAGCTCTCTCTATTTTTCTGATGAAAGAGAAAAGTATCTTGTTTCATGCAACAGCCATCATTTGAAATGGATTGTATAACTCATTTTGTCAAGTGTTTTCTGATACCATGGCGTAGGAAAGGGACTATATAAATCCAAGATAATTTCTGTAGTATGAAGATTGAGCACCCTGATTAAAGGATATGACATTTTGCTATTTATACCTGATTAAAATACCCTATACTGCCCTTGATGTCACTCAGGTGGTGAGCCCCTTGTTGGAATGGGAGAAAAATTAAATCTCAAAAGATTTCCTCCACTATTTGATCTTTTAAGTTTTGATATCTGCTTTGTTTCTTTTCATTCACATGGTTTACTGTGTATTCCTTTTTCACAGGCACACTGCCTACTTTACTAACTACAACACCTTCAAAAGGTTAGTTCCTCGGTCAGTGGGCAATGTAATAGTGCTGTGCTGGCTTCCATGATGTTTTGTTATTATAATGCTGTTTTCTTTCCTCTAACACTTTTTCACCCCCTATGTGGGTAACTCATATACGTTTCCTGACCTTTCAGGACATTACCAATGCCTTTCAAAAAGCTGAGTTTTAATCAAAATGAAGGGCTCAAATAATTGCTCTTGAGATACAGACTATAAAATAATGTTTGGAAGGAGGCATCCCAACCTTGTGTCTAATAGGATAGACTTTCTGGTTCCTAATAATTTATTCCATTTACTTTGTCAATACTATAGTATGGTCCTACAGCCCAGCAACCCTTCTTTTGGATGAGAGGCTTAGCACTGCTCTAAGTACTCATTAGAGAAGATCACTTAAGAGTAGAATGAGGTGCTGAGCCACAGGGGGAAAGCAATCTCTGTTCACAGCACTCCCAGACTAGGACCATTAGACCTTTCAGTCAACTTACTGCTCAGTGTGTAGTGTTAATTTGAGTTACCTCATGATATTAAATAAGACATCAATATATTTCACTTGGTAACCTCATTGAGCATAGTCACTAAGCAACAAGTAGCATTGTGTGTTCCACCTAGAATGCAAGTCTGGTGGGGAGGGAAGGAGAGGTAAAACTTTATAACATTAGCCTGGTCGATGCTACAGCATGGACATTCTGTATGTTGGCTATATCAGATTGTCGTTTGTTTTCGGACATGTTATATCAGAGAGACATACTTTAAGTCCTTAACCTCTATGCTATTTAGAAGGCAAAGAAATCAAAGATTTTTTAACCAGAACTGGCTTGATAGCCTGTATTATTTGTATCCTTTCATTCTCATCAGTAATACTATTCAAGTGTTTTCCCTGTTGGGTGTAATTTTCACTGTATTCTTTAAAACTGGATTCTATTTAGTTCATTAGTGATTAGTTTCTTACCCTTTTCTCAAATGTGTTTTCTTGTTTCAGCTCTGATTCAACCGAGGTGCCTAAGTTAAAAATTACTTGTTTTATATTATTGGCTTGTTAATTATCAGTTCTCTTCAGCCTGTTGGAAATGTCTAATTGAAATGTTTTCCCATAGGATTTAGCCTGTATGCTTTCAGTCCACCAGAGCTAATCCAATATCTTCTCGAGTTAGATTTCTGATCATTATCTTTTTTTCTTTTACAGAACGTTGTAGAGAGATTGAATATGAGGAGCAAGTGACTTACAAAGGATGTACTACAAATGTCACTTTGACCCGCTGTGAAGGAATGTGTCCATCTTCAGCAAAGTAAGGATCTATGAGAAATTGCACAGCAAAGATGAGCTAAACCACACTGCTTTATTTTATTACCTTTTTTTAAAAGAATGTGTTTTGTTAAGCTCCAGTCTGCTGAACTGCTTTACAAGGCAGAGAACTACATTTCCCCACTTCCCTAAAATAAAAACATGGACGTCTACGTCGAAGACATGTGTCACTTCTAAGGATGTCAAGCTGCTCTGTTCTCTTGTACAGAGGAGGTCATCACAGACTAAAATTGTCAAAAATCTCCAAGTTTACAAATAAAGGTAGAAAGTAAGCCAGGAAATTTCTCCCAAATTCATATTTGGTGACATTATATATAATGGCATTTCAGCAGTCTCCACTATGTCATGCTGCATATAGATCAATTGTGTTTACAGTTATGAAAATGATTTCTCAAACAGTCAGCCCCAGTGAATAAATAGAGCTGCACAGGCAAGGGATCAAGGCTCCAATAAAACTAGGAATTTGCTACTTGAATGGAGAGGACCAGCAGTGGTATACACTAATTCTGAACAATATAGAAGTGTTTATTATATCCGCCCAGCAGTCAACATAAAGAGCAAGGCTATTGAAAAGAAAACAGTGAATGGCTACAATATTTAACATAAGTAAATTCTGAAGCAAGAAGCTGTATGCTTATAAATGAGTTCAGTTCTCCATCAGCAGTTTAAAATACAGGTTAGCAGCCAAACACAAAATGGGGTAAAACAAAAAAACAAACAAAAATAAAGATTTTAAGATTGGAGAAAGATTTTAGGGTCCACAATATATCTGGAACTGATTTTTGAGAGAGATGACTTATCTTTCCAAGGATGCTCACCATCATCAAGGAAAGAGAGGCTAAAACACAGATAATTTAATATAAAATGAGCCAATCTATCCCTTCTTTATAGATCATATGCTATAAGAATAGTAAAGGGCAAAACCAATTTTTTTTTAATTTTCCAGTTCCCCTAATTTAAATGTTTATGTAATTGTTACTGTAAATACAAATTGTTTGAGACCTCTAGGCCAAATTCTACCATACACACACACGGTGACAGAATTTGTTCTTTAAATAGCACCTTCAGAGTAGAATCCGAGTCTCATCTATGTACTTTAGTGTCTAAAATTAATTTTTACTACTTTTACTGCTGTTAGCTCTATAGCGCCAGCACAGATATAGCATAGGAAGTTTCCTACTTGTTACTCTGTTATTGATATCAGAGCCAGAAAATGACATAGCCTGACTTTCAGATTTTCAGCTGAGATTCTGGTGCTGGTAGCTAGGGAAAAAAAACCATTTTTTAACATGCAAACTGTGCAAAGAGAAGTTGTTAATGCATAATATAACCACTGTATAAACAATAGATATTTCAAAGCCATTTTGCAGAGAACCACCATATTTTAATGGATAGCCTTAAAATTACAATTTAGGTTGGAATTCTCAAAGGAATTCAAGGGGAACTAGGCAACCAAATCCCACTAATTTTCATTGGAGTTGAGTGGCTAAGTCCCGTATGCCCTTTTGAAGCTCCAGCCTTAAAATGTAAATTGAAAGTTTTGTTTTGTTTTGTATCTGTTAGGGTAGAAGTTCAGGGGTCTATATTTCTCCTGCACAAAAAGTTATCATGAACCCATAAAACAGGGCAGGTTGTTGCATTGCTTACAGACCTTTAGCTATTAAGGATTCTATTAATTCTTGCAGGAAAAACAGCACTATAACAAGTCCTCGCTGATGAATAAGAGGGAATGATCTTCACATTTATTTTTAAAATATACACCTATAATATTTAAGTGAATCCACATGTAGCTTTCTGAATCTATTTAAGGTCTTAGGGCCAAATAGATAGTATAAATCATTTACTTCAGCTGGGGCAAACTGGCACAGCTTCATTGAGGATCTGGCCCATAGTTTTATATTTATTCATTTGGATGTATCTTTTTATATTTTAACCTGTTTGAAGCACAAAAGGGTTTAACTCATGTCACAGACCTTTGTAGTAATAAATGCCACCACAGCAGCGTATTATGTACAGAATCCATAAAATGACATTACTGTCAGAAGCATAGGTTAATGACACAATCCTTCAGAACCAGCTGGATCAAGTTCTCATGAATCTACACGATATGCGCTTTCCATACAAGTTAGAATATGGCCTGTAAACCCATCTCTTGTGCTAAGGGCTTGCAAACAGCTGTTTCACCTAATCGACTACTTGATTTCTCTTCCTTTTAACAGGCTAAATATCGCAAAGATGATGGTAGATGTGGAATGTGGCTGCTGTATGCCAGTCACACTGCATAAAAAGGAACTGAAAATGCCTTGCCCAGACCCAGATCGCCCTGGAAAGAGGCTCGTTACGGAGATAATCATATTTGGTGGCTGTGTATGTAACTACGATGGCTGCACACACTAGCTGGGCCTTTTCAAACAGTATCAAACCCGATTTTTTTTTTTTAATGAAATTACATGGTAACAATTTACGACATTTCAAACAATGACTGTTCATTACTATGACCTCTCTTATGTCTACTTCTGCTGATTATATGGGCCAGCTTTGTAGGGAGACAACCAGGACAGTTATCTAGAATGCAGATAACTATAGTATTAGAATGATGTGAATAATTTATTTCTAAATTGGGGGGGAGTAAGGGAGGATCCAGGAGTGTCTGACTTGCTCAAGACACTATTTAACCAAATGCTGAAGGCTGGCCTGACTGATTATGTACTATATAATATTAATGGGGGTTTTGCTCTTTCAAATACAATGTGATGAACTGCTAATTCTTTACATCTGTGTTCAAGTGACGATTGGGTTAGAATGCGCTTTCTACTGTAAACAGCTGCAGTGTGTCTGTAAATTCATAAAATGATCTGTTAATCCATAGAATGCTAGCCAATGTCTAAGTGGATGACATCTGAAAAGAGTAACTAGGAGAGGAGAGAAGAAGTTAGCCTAGGGGCTTGCCAGGAAGTGAGAGAATGATATGATATCTGGGAGGGAGGCCATCACACTTATTTGTGAGTGGTGAAGGTTTCCTGAGGGTGTTAGAGATGAAGGGAACATACCTGCCAACACATGAATACTATAAAGAGAGACAAATAGGCAGGAAAAAATACAAACAACCTTTAAAAATCCCACGGAACCAGCAGACTGGGGGATCTTTTTGGACAAGCAGCAGCTGAAAAATAAATATTCTGCTAAAAATAGGGAGAGCTGGCAAACATGGGGTGCTCTTTAGTGTGGGGATTGCAGGAAAGTCCAACGTACTTACTGGGTCTTGAGGCTGAGTCAGCAGCTGGATGTTGGAGGGGTTTGTAGGCAAGTTATACAGCAAGATGGGAGGCAAGGCTTTCTGCAGAGAGGGGAGGTTGGGTTAAAGCGTTTCTCTGGGGAGTGTGAGAGGGTTCAGTAGCTGGGTCTCAGAGCACCTATGAGGGATATTATGGGAAGATTTAACAGCTGGAAGAGTGTGAGGAGTCACTTGTCAGGCAGGTGGAGATTTCCGTAGTTTGCCTGGGAATTGCAGGACAGTTTGGCAGCCTGGACAATTGGAGTCAGGTTGAGGCATTTTTGTAGGAGGGACCTGTTAACAGAACATTTGTCCATAGTTGCTCGGTGCCCTTTATCGAGAAGTGTACTCTCATTTGCACTTTTATGGGTTAGAGATGCATTTCTTTTTTAAATGTATGTTCAATAAATTGCAAATAAAAAGCTAGCACAGCAGTGATGTCATCTGTGTATTCCTTCAATAGTTTCCTTTCCCATCTCTCATTTAACACAAACAAGATTTTTTCTAAATATATTTGATGGGGGAGGAGTGGCAGGGGGATTTTTACATGTTCATGACCTAGAGCAGGGGTGGCCTAGAGAAGGAGCCAGAATTTACCAATGTACATTGCCAAAGAGCCACAGTAATACGTCAACAGACCCCAATCAGCTCCCCCGCTCCCAGCGCCTCCCACCCACTGGCAGCCGATCAGCGCCTCCCCCTCCCTCCCCATCAGCTGTTTCATGGGGTGCAGGAGGCTCGGGGGGGGGGCGGGAGGAGTGAGGGCACAGCCGACTCAGGGCAGGGGGCAGGAAGGGGTGGAGTGGGGACAGGGCCTGTGGCAGAGCCAGGTGGTTGAGCAGGAAGCACCCCCCGGCACATTGGAAAGTTCGTGCCTGTAGCTCCAGCCCCGGAGTTTGTGCCTATACAAGGAGCCGCATATTAACTTCTGAAGAGCCGCATGTGTCTCCGGAGTCACAGGTTAGCCACCCCTGAACTAGAGCAATTGAGAGAATAACACTATTGCCAACCCCAAAAGTCTGTAGATTGGCCAAAAAACAATTATATTTTTGGTCTGCCTCTTGATTTTTGACCTCCCCCTGCCCAGCCCACCCCACCCCACCCAGATGTGACAACTAGTGTTGCCAATTCTCACAAATTCATAGTGGTCCATGCCATTTTGGGCCCACCTATAGGAGCTCTTTCTAAAAGACTCGACTGAGATCAAGTTACAAATATATGCTGCCTAATGGTGCAGAACTTCCAGGTTTTTTTCAAAATCCCCAAATGCCAATTAATTCTGTCACCCAACCCCACATCAGTGATGCACTCCCACAATTTTATACCTCCAGCCCTGACATCTGCCCCAATCCCCAGAACATCATCAGCTCTTCCCCCTCAACCACACACCTCAGAGAAGAGCCACAAGAATGACTGAAGGATTAGAAAACATGCCTTAAAGTGATAGACTCAAAGAGCTCAGTCGATCTTAACAAAGAGAAGGTTAAAGGTTGACTGGGTTACAGGCTATAAGTATCTACAGGGGGAACAAATATTTAAATATAGGCTCTTCAGTCTAGCAGAGAAAGGTATAATATGAACCAATGGCTGGAAATTGAAGGATCGTGGTGGAGTCTCTAGAGCTGACAAGTTTTTAATCAAGATTGGATGATTTTCTAAAAGATCTGCGCTAGGAATTACTTTGGGGAAGTTCTATTTGTGTGTGTTATACAGGAGGCCAGATTAGATTATCACAATGGTCCCTTCTGGCCTTTGAATTGATTAACTTGCCCCTTATGTCCCCAGCTTGCCTCTGCTCCTCCCTCAACTGTGGAGGCTCTTCTTCACACACCCCCAGCCCACATCCACATGCCAGATCTGGGGGCAGCCGTTGGATGGAGGAAGGTGTCCTCTTTTCCCTCTCCCCAAGCTTGGTGTTACAGTGTGGAGGGGAAGGAGTGGGGAGTTAACCCATTTTTCACAAAAGGGCAGAGGGAAGTTAGAAGCAGGGCTGCCTTGAACTGTCCATCCTCCCTGCCTCTTGAGAAAATGGTATCTGCTGCTCCCTCTACCCCCTGCACCCATGTCTACCTATGTGGGAGAGTGGAGCGGGGAAAAGCACTCTGCTTCCTGCAGCAGCTGTGATTGGCTGTTCTCACCCTAAAGAGGGAAAGGTGGGGAAGGCAGCCAATCAGTAGGAGCGGACAGATTTGAAAACTGGGTGAAGACTACAGCTTCTTCTGTCCCTGTGAGACAGCTTGCAGCAAAGGCCAAAATCACATCACTCCCAATAAAATCGTGTGTGTTTGGGTACAGTGAGCCATTGTGAAGCTTCTCAAACCCCTGAGCCCTAGTCCATACTAATAAAATCCTATTTCCCTATGTGACCGTCAGCACAGCTCAGTCCTGACTTTTGTCAGCCTCTCACTCCAGCTATCTGAACACAGTCACTTCAGCACCGAGTGAAAGAACAGGTCCTTACACCGAACTTGGGTTCCATGGAAAGCAGTAATGAGACAGGTACCTGACCATGTAAGAATTTAATGGAATAAAATTGAAAATGAAGACAACTGGGAAAAAATCAAGTATTTGAGAAGGGGAGTTAAGAATAATGTATATGATAAAGTGTTCTGACAAGTTGTCTTACTATATCCCTGATGCCCTCCTTAACCCTGCTTTGGACAAGCTACTTTCCCATTTCTAATTACATCCTACCTTTCTTTCCATCTATGGAACTTAATTTCCTCTCCCTTTCTCAATCTGCAGGCTTCCTCCCGCCCCACACACACTTCTGTTTCTTCCTTCACCACCTCAGTGCAGATGCAGATTGTGACAGCGTACCCCATAAAGGGGCTCACAAATGTATGTATAATATAACTGGAATAGGGTTTTGCTACATAGGCAATGTAACATATCTATGTAAAGGTTATGATCTACTGGTTATGTTCACCCTAGTTGTATGCAGGCACCATTTGTGTGTTCAAAGTTATGAACATTGGCTGTATAATTGCTTGCTTTCTAAGTGGCCTCAGTTAGAACATTTGATGACTTCTTGGGAAAGGAATGTGCAAATTAGGTGTTCAGTCAGGGGGCACTTAACAGACAAAAGAGCTTGGAAGACTCCAATCCACATTAGAAGTCTACCTGAGGACGTTCAAGGCAGCATGTGGGTAATGGCTGCTACCTGCAGTCCTGAGTCATGCATGGGCATGTGACCTGCCCATGTGATTCCGAATCTCCATTCTGTGACTGGATTCTACAGAGGGTGAGGAGGGGGTCTCCACCCACAAGAGACAGTCTATTTAAACCTGTGGGAGACCCCTCCATTTTGTCTTCAGCTGGCTAAAGGAGAAGCCTCTCCACCCCCCCCAGAGGGTACTTGAAGGAAAGGACACTACAGGGGGTGTGAGTGATTGCTGGACCCAGGCTAAAAGAAGATCAGCCTGTACAAGGGAACATTTTGGAACTGGTGAGGATCTTATCTGTATTTAGTGTAATTAGACATAGATTTGCGTATTTTATTTTATTTTGCTGGGTAACTTACTTTGTTCTGTCTGTTACTACTTGGAATCACTTAAATCCTACTATCTGTATTTAATAAAATCACTTTCTACTTAATAGATACTCTGAGTTAATTAATAATACCTGGGGGAGCAAACAGCTGTGCATATCTCTCTATCAGTGTTATAGAGGGCAAACAATTTATGAGTTTACCCTGTATAAGCTTTATACAGGGTAAAATGGATTTATTTGGGTTTAGACCCCATTGGGAATTGGGCATCTGAGTGCTAAGGGCAAGCAGACTTCTGTGAGCTGTTTTCAGGTAAACCTGCAGCTTTGTGACAGGTGATTCAGACTCCGGGTCTGTGTCTGGAGCAGATGGGTGTGTCTGGCTTCAGCAAGACAGAGTGCTGAAACCACTGAGCTGGCAGGGAGAATAGAAACAGAAGTAGTCTTTGCACATCAGCTGGCAGCTCCCAAGGGGGTTTCTGTGATCCAACCCGTCACACAGATGCCAATTCCAACCTGTCCCAGGATTCCAGAACTGCTAACTGCAGAATTCCCGTTACTCAGCCCATCCAGGCTCTTAAACTTCCAACAACTCTTAAAGGCTTAGCAGCCATGTTTCCCAGAAGAGCAGGCATCTACAATAGGGACAAGTGCAGTGCCCTTTTACTGAAGTTGTCAGTCATACCTTTGTTCCTGGTACTTGTATATTTCATGTCTTAAAAAACTCTCATATGCCTACAGTCAGCAGAGGCTGGGGGTGTATTATTTCTAGATAACCAAAAAAAAAAAAAAACAACCAACCCCAAAATTATGATATGTTTTATTTTTTGGTTTGATGATACTGAGGTTCAGGATCATCCTGATCTCTTCAGGGAATGATTTGTTCCAGATTCATGGCCAATGCCAAGAAAGCTCTGTTCCTTGCACATATTTTGATGTCGGAAGTTGAGATTTCTGTTGCTTCAGGAGGATGTAGCTGTCAGAGGGTCATGCTCAAGCAGGGTGAGGGAACTCTGGCCAGTCCACAACAAGCTTTGGAGTTTAGGACTGAAACCTTGAATTTGACCTTGCCTAGTTCACAGGAAGCCCAAGAAGAGAGCTTGAAAATCTGTTGAGATCACATCAGGCTGGGGCTGTACTATGTTTTGACCTATCAGATGATCCCTTAATTCCTCCTGAGCAAGGAGCCCACTCATGCATGTGAAAACCTACTTGGGTTAGGAACACAAAGTCCTTCACCACCAGGCAAGACAGACACGTTTACCTTCAGCATTGACACCACGTTGAACATGAACTAGTGCACACTGGGGAACTTTTTAGGGTCCTGAAATAGGGGTGAGGTCTGGAAAGTAGGAAATGGTGAGCTGCTTATTCTTCCACAACTGGGCTGCTCCCCGTCTCAAACATCCATGGGCTTGCTTCGGGGGGTGGGGGAGGCTACCAGTAACAGGACATGGTGACCCACAGCAGCATCTGGGGACAAGAGCCCAGTACTTTTCACAGCTTGTGTGTGGCTGGAACTTCCCATTCCTGTCAATGATATCTTCCCAGGGAAGGAGAGAGTTACTATAGCTTACTTAGGGCAGCAACAGACCTGCTCTGTTACAAACCATTCTGAGTGAAAAAGTTTATACTTTTATTTAAATATTTTTGAGCCTCTAACTGATTCAGATGGCAGACTCTCCCTCCACTGAGAATGAATTTTCATTTGTTTGCCTTGTGTTTCCATGACTACACTCCTGCTTGAGAGGGAGGAGTGAAATTGGGCTCAGCTCACTCAAATATTTCAGATGATTCGGACTCTCCTTACCCTCAAAGACTGATTGTCTCCTCACCTGCTCTGACCCAGCCTGGAATATTAGTACTGAAGATGGGAGGGACCAGGTTACCATCCTTGCCCCACTATCTGGTATGGCAGGATCCATTCTGTGTCTAACATCCTCCATCTGCAGTCTGAAGAGAGGAAGCAGCCAAGCTTGTAAATCAGGAGCAAGGCAGTTGGTGCAGGCTCTAGGGACTCTCACACATTCTTCCAGTGGACATACCCTCTTTCTGGAGTCACTCCCGTCATGGAGATGGGAAAAGATCCCACTAGAACTGGCTTTTCCCATCGTATCTGCCTCTTTTTTAGCTCAGGAGAGGGAGACATGCATCTTAGCCAGATTTGGCCTTTCCAACGCATCCGGGTTCCTTTCACAACAAAAGTGGGTGAACCCACTCAGAGTTGGGCTGTGAGGAGGGAACTGCCTTCTGCCTGCAGCAGAGCTCCCCTGTGAGACCACACAGCAGGGTGAAGCAGGAGAGACTTTTCCTTTTGGCTGTCTCAGCTTAATCTTCTCCCTAAAGACTGCAGGTGCATCAGGTGTTACAGCACCTCAGAAGGTGATGCAACACTGACAGGAGAAAGTCCTCAAATGGCAGAGGCAGCCTTGGATACACCTGGGGATTAGCCAGATTATTGAACCAACCTGTTAGCCAAGAGTTTGAAAAGCATGTCAACATTTTCCCCTCGGTAAATCTCTGCAGCAGGGAAACCTTCCTTGTTAAATCTGCCAACAGTGGAGGCAGAACAAAAATTGGTGGGAACAGCAGAGGGCCATTGAGCAACAGGTGTTTTTCTGAACCAAAAGTGGCTTTGTAACAGAATTACAGTGATTAAGACCACAAGTTACTTTAACCAGCAATGGCTCCTTCTACATGCTCATTTCTCATCCTTCTGCATCGCTCCCCTGCCACACACATACTGTGACAATCAGGGTCCAGACACCCAAAGGGGAGAACAGACTGTTAGAACCCCCTAAAAATAAGCAGTTAAACCAAGTGATTGCACACTGTATTATACTATAAAAATATATCAAGTCAGGTCTTTTATGAGAGCTTATAAAATTCTGAGCTTGATAGTCATTAGATGCCTACAGACCGTGGTTATGTATTTGTGTATGTAGAAAACTGTGCTTCTCGTCTGTGATGAAACTTTAGCTCCATCTCCCAGCAGGGTGGTGAGCAAGCCAGTTGTTTACACAAAACTGGTTTAAAATAACTATCCAGTGTCCATCCCAGGAAAAGACAGACAGACAATGATGGATCATTAGAGTTCATGGAAAGACGCTGAGACAACTCCAAATTGAAAAAAAAAATCATGGCTCTTGAACATCAAGTCAGGAGGGAGTTCCCCCCACTCTGATTAACCACGAGTTACTGTGGACTAAAGGAACAAAAAAGGCCTTTTAAAAGTAGGTTTGGAAGTGAGCTTTTTTAATCCAGAATTTAAGGAACAGTCGTGAGGCAGGAGGCTGCCATGAACGCTTACTCCTACAGGTAAGGGGTACACTGGAAAACTCTTTTAGGCAACAGGCATCTTATTAAAAAAGGGACTTTATTATGGAAGTGTAATGCCTGAGGTTGCATCTTTATATTTATTTTCTGTGTAACTTGTATATTTGCTTCTCTTTACTATTTCATCATGGAATCAAATTTTTCTATTAAATAAACTTTTTATTTTTATCCCAAGCAGGCCTCTGGTATGCAACTGTGGGGAGTGTGTATGCCAATTTGAACTAATTGGGGGGCTGATTTCACACCTGCGGGAGTGACAAACCAAAGAGGAATGGTGTCTGAATGTCTGGTAGTTAAGAACCAGGGGAGACTCAGGACTGGAAGGGCCAATGGTGTCACCCTGCACAGAGTAACTGGGCTACTGAGAGCCAGGGTGAGACCTTATGCTTGTGGTCTGGCTACTGGTGCCAAGGATCTAAACCATAGTTGCACAGCACAAAAGGCCAAGGTTCAAGGGCACGTGGTGACAGAACCTCTCACTGGTCTGAGTGGTCCCCAAAATGTCTCATTGCACAAACTCCATAGTCTAGTTCACCAACATCCACTTCCTCCAGTCCTGCACCAGGGATACCTCTGGAGAAAGTCCCATAGCCACAAATTCCTGCCACTGTTTTCTCTCCTTCAGTTTTGCCATCTTTTTGGACAAGCAGCAATACTTCATCATCTCAAACTCCTATGCCTACTACCGTCAACTATTTGCAACCTGCAGCTCTCCATAAAACACTCTCCCCCAACTGCCCCTTCATTCTTGTCTGCACGTGAATCTTCCTTCACTCTCCTCTTCTCTCTTTCATGTCCCGTTCTCCTCCCATGTCAGACAGACTCTCCTGCCTGCTCTTCATCAACAATCACCCCACCAACTTAATTCCTTCTCTTGTCTAAGCTCCATCCCGCCTGCACTCATCTCACTGCTGCACTAGCCTCAACCTTGTCAAACTCCTCCAGCTTCTTTCCCTCTTTACATGAGCAAACCCTGACCTCCTTACCTCAAAACCATCCCTCATCTCCAACTACTGCCCCATCTTCTTCACTTCTAAACCGAACAGGTTTACAGTCATGGCTTTGAATTCCTCCCCCAGTTCCATCTTGGATCCTTTCCCATATGGACTCTGCCCTCTTCACTCTACTGAAGCCACTCACAAAGATTTCTAATGAGATTTTCTGGCCAAGTCTCATGGCGTCTATGCCATCCACATCTTATCTGACCCCTTAGCTTGCATTTGACACCATCATTTATACTCTCCTTTACATTGTATCTATTTTTCCCCCTCTTTGGGGGGAAATCCTCTTCTCTTTCTCCGTCTGCAAGGCTAACAAAAATTTCTCCCCTTTGTCTATCAAACCATATATGCTTGCAGAAGAGTACACTGCGGGAATGTGGAAGCTGTTCATATGTTTTCCCCATTTAAGCATGCCTTCCAACGAGGAGATGCAGACACCATGTGGCAAACAAAGTACACTTGCTGGACATGTTTAAGTTCTGAAAAATACACTATGTATATTGATAGGAAAGTTGGATAACACCATACTAATTTCAACTGGGAAAAGAGGATTAGAGACCTTTCTAAAAGCAGTCTGGTAGTACTAGCCCCCAAGGAATTTTTTTTAAACATCTAACAATGCATTCCTAAGGCAAAAACGTGCTCTTGAGACATAAGGATCCTGTGGAATAAAAGCTATCCTTACCAGGGATCAATTAGATATAGACACAGGTGAACTCCAGCTACTGGAAGTTACCCCAACCCTAGCATTTACTTAATAGCTATTCTTTGAGAAAGGCCAACTACATGCCCCTACCCCCGCAATGCATCGTTGCATTCTTCTTGTCCTACAAAACCCCTACTACAGAGGGGGAAAGAAGTCTAGGAAAGCTGGCTGTATTTTAAAGAAGCCTTATTGAGGGCGCAGGAACAAACCATCCTGATGTGCAGAAAGAATAGCAAATATGGCAGGTGACCAGCTTGGCTTAACAGTGACATTTTCAGTGAGCTTCAACACAAAAAGGAAGCTTACAAGAAGTGGAAACTTGGACAGATAACTACTAGGGAGGAGTATAAAAATATTGCTCGAGCATGCAGGGGTGTAATCAGGAAGGCCAAAACACAACTGGAGTTGCAGTTAGAAAGGGATGTGAAGGGTAACAAGAAGGGTTTCTACAGGTATGTTAGCAACAAGAAAAAGGTCAAGGAAAGTGTGGGACCCTTACTGAATGGGGTAGGGAACCTAGTGACAGATGATGTGGAAAAAGCTGAAATACTCAATGCTTTTTTTGCCTCGGTCTTCACAGACAAGGTCAGCTCCCACACTGCTGTCCTGGGCAACACAGTATGGGGAGGTGAGCAGCCCTCATTGGTGAAGGAACAGATTAAGGACTATTTAGAAATGCTGAACATGCACAAGTCCATGGGTCCAGATCTAATGCATCCGAGAGTGCTGAGGGAATTGGCTGATGTGATTGCAGAGCTATTGGCCATTATCTTTGAAAACTCATGGCGATCAGGGGAGGTCACGGACAATTGGAAAAAGGCAAATATAGTGCTCATCTTTAAAAAAGGGAAGAAGGAGAACCTGGGGAACTACAGACCAGTCAGCCTCACTTCAGTCCCTGGAAAAATCATGGAGCAGGTCCTCAAGGAAACCATTTTGGAGCACTTAGAGGAGAGGAAGGTGGATTCACCAAGAGCAAGTCATGCCTGACCAACCTGATTGCTTTCTATGATGAGAACTGGCTCTGTGGATATGGGGAATGCAGTGGACGTGATCTATCTTGACTTTAACAAAGCTTTTGATACGTCTCCCACAGTATTCTTGCCAGCAAGTTAAAAAAGTATGGATTGGATGAATGGACTATAAGGTGGATAGAAAGCTGGCTAGAGTGTCAGGCTTAACGGGTAGTGATCAACGGCTCGATATCTAGTTGGCAGCCAGTATCAAGTGGAGTGCCCCAAGGGTCGGTCCTGGGGCTGGTTTTGTTCATCTTCATTACTGATCTGGATGATGGGATGGATTGCACCCTCAGCAAGTCCGCAGATGACACTAAGCTGGGGGGGGGGAGAGGTAGATATGCTGGAGGGTAGGGATACGATCCAGAGTGACCTAGACAAATTTGAGGATTGGGCCAAAAGAAATCTGATGAGGTTCAACAAGGACAAGTGCAGAGTCCTGCACTTAGGACAGAAGAATCCCATGCACCGCTACAGGCTGGAGACTGACTGGCTAAACAGTTCTGCAGAAAAGGACCTGGGGATTACAGTGGATGAGAAGCTAGATATGAGTCAGCAGTGTACCCTTATTGCCAAGAAGGCTAACGGCATATTGGGCTGCATTAGTAGGAACATTGCACTGGTGAATCCACACCTTGAGTATTGCGTCCAGTTTTGGGGCCCCCACTACAGAAAAGATGTGGACAAATTGGAGAGAGTCCAGCGGAGGGCAATGAAAATGATCAGGGGGCTGGGGCACATGACTTACGAGGAGAGGTGGAGGGAACTGGGCTTGTTTAGTCTGCAGAAGAGAAGAGTGAGGGGGGGATTTGATAGCAGCCTTCAACTACCTGAAGGGGGCGTTCCAAAGAGGATGGAGCTCGGCTGTTCTCAGTGGTGGCAGATGACAGAACAAGAAGCATTGGTCTCCAGTTGCAGTAAGGGAGGTCTAGGTTGGATATTAGTGAACACTATTTCACTAGGAGGGTAGTGAAGCACCGGAATGGGTTACCTAGGGAGGTGGTGGAATCTCCATCCTTAGAGATTTTTAAGGCCTGACTTGACAAAGCCCTGGCTGGGATGATTTAGTTGGTGTTGGTCCTGCTTTGAGAAGGGAGTTGGACTAGACAACCTCCTGAGGTCTCTTCCAACCCTAATCTTCTATGATTCTAGTGCAGCTTAACCAGGAATAATTCAGCTCTGGGCACTTCATTGTCAGAAAGCTAACATATGAGATGGAGATCAGACAACAAAAATTGTTAGGTTGCTGAGAGAGTTTACACAAGGAGAAATTTGGTGTTATTAGACAATGTACTGTAACACCCTTGGAATGTTAATATTTGAATGGTAAATGTCAATATTTTAATTCAGACTACAATAAAATAGGATATAATTAGCTTTTTAACTGATGATCAACAGTCTGGGAAATATCAAAACCAGCACAGCTCCTCAGGTGTTTCCCCATACCTGCATGATTTGGTCAGGTATTTTTGTCTAGTGGGCATTCATCATATTCCTAGGTTTCCTACATATGAAAGCAATAATAGATTAATTCAGCATATGATTAAAGTTATTGATGTGCTAGACCAAGTTTTAATGGAACTCTCTTAATCAATTAAACCATATAACAGGAGAGAGACCTGCAGTAGCCAACAACTTTCTTTTTAATAAGACACTTACAAGTGTCAATTATTTGACTAATCAAAAGTCTATCTAATGGTTGGATGATTTTGTTCTATGATTACTGCATTTTATAGTCACACAGGAGACTTGGGTTCTATAATTTGGTCTTTGACTCCCTCAGGGTGGCAGACTATCAAGTCTTGCTGAGGACGGTTTATATGTATAGCTCTGAAACAATTATGTAGCAGGGGAAAAAAGTGTTAATGGGCTCCTAGAGAATTCTCCAGGCCCAAATGAAATTGTGGGTATGGAACAGACTGAAGTGGGGGCTTTTCCTTGTGAGTGCAGGAAAGTCTGGCAGATTAGAAATAGGCATTTGTTAACATTGAGATGACATTGCTGTTCACCTTCCTAGCCTTCCAGACTCCCTCCCTGGCTCTCCCTCCTACCCCGAAAAACTCCCACCATCCTCCCGATATTAACAAGAAACTTCAGACCCAGATACCTCTGTGCACCAGCTGTCCTCTTCCCTGATACATAGAGCATTTGACAGCACAGGGGTTTTGAAAACTGTTCCAGATTGACCATCACCAGGGTTTGGTGTGAATCACCCACTGCATCTCAATGCATGCAGTTCAACCAAGAGGGCAGCAGCCGGTGCACTGTCCTAGCCCCCACAAGGTCAGACAAAGCTGTAACTGCTGGAAGGTGGAATGGAAGAGCACTACTTGGGTGCACATAAGGACTGAAGGGCAAAGGATAGACAGGCTGAGGTAGCTTGCCAGTTATACTGAAAGGAAGACTAAAGGAAAGGTGATCAGTATCAGTTCAGATATTAGGGGATCCAGAGAAAAATCTCATTTTTGTACAGGATGTCAACAAATGTACAGTAAGGAGCAATCCTGCTCTGACAGGAACCAAACTAGCAAATATCTAACGGAATCTATAGTGAAATGATCCAATTTGCTGTTCCGAATATGGCTGCCTATATTTTCAATAAGTAATTAGTTCAAAACAGAAAAGGTAGGCAGAAGACTAACCTATTAAGATTAGAGTAACACACTGAAACACTGTCAAGGAGACTGGTATTTTACTCAGGATATGTATTTTACTGGATACTGAGAGAGACAACCAGTCCATATCATTTGAATTTCTGGTTACATACTACAGGATAACTGTAAACAGAACAAAAGATTTGAGGGAAAGGTAGCACCTGAATTAAACAGCCTGGTTTTTAGAAATGCTGAGCACCTGGAGCCTCCATTAGACTTCAGGATGAGGCTACTCAACAATTCTTTAAAAAAAAATATATATATATCCTTAAAAGTCGTTTACCTGCAAATTCACTTGACAGTGCAGAAAATCAGTGCAAGTTTTTATAACTTTGCACAATTTGCTTTACAAATCACAACTGCTTGACTAGAGTAATGCAAGTTTAATATGTGCAATTATGAAAATCTGCACCACAATGAAGGAGTTCTGATGTAGATAAAATGAGTGATGTGGTTCCCCCCACCCAAAAAAGCAACACACTTTACTTAACAGATGGGCCCTTGTGTGTATTCAGCGTTCCATCAGCTTACTTTGAGACATTTTCATTACTTTATTCCTGTTAGTGTGTTGGCACTAAAAACCCACCATGGGAGTGAGAGCTGGATGGTCTTACAGCTCATGCATCCAAATGAGTTTCAAATGCAGCAATTTTTAATAACTGGTGATCATGTGAAAGTCAGAAACAGACTTTCAGATCTCAGGACTGGCTTCAGGTAAAGAATTCTAAGAGATTAGCACAGAACCCCAAGTTACTCTGTACATATACAATAGTCACTTTTCAAAATATAAACCTCATTTATATAGTTTTGTTTCCCACATTACATGTAGGAGCAGAAAGCCTTTGTTTTGCCGATGAAGTACAATAAAGTATTTGAAAAACTATGATGCACTACATCCAAATACATTTTAGCATATTCCCCCTTCCCCTCCAAAACAGGAAAGTAACATTGAAGACAGATAAATGTATTAGGTTACTGTTCTAATCATTTATTTTTCATTTCAAGGTAACATAGTTCTTTTGATGCATTTATTTCTTTTCAATCTTCTATATAGTCATAATAAAGAAAATCCTCTAATTTGTCAGAATTGTCTTTTGATTTATACAAATGAAATGATCACCATAAATGTTACACATTGGAGTGTAGATCAAAAAGTGCACAATATTCTGTCCTGCTGTTCAGTTTTTTTCATGTGTCAATGCCTAATACTGTACTTTGAACAATAATACTGTTTTCACTGCATAAACTGCTTGAGAGAGGATACAATCACTTTGGTAATGTCCAACCATCATTTCACAAAGCAAACAATATGTGTCTTTAGTTTTGTTCACAACACTGCTAGTGTGGCTCTCTGAACTATCTCATCCAATACAGAATTGCGGACATTTGAATAAAGCTCGATTACTTTTTTTTTTTTTTTAATACATCCAACATTCTAAGACATTTATTAACCCTTCTCCTTCCATTTAATACACAATTCACCACAACTTGAACCAAAGCAAAGTGAACTAAAACAGTACACAAAAAACAGTGTCTCAGGTGTCCTTTAATGAAGGTATAGGATCTGTATTTCCATAGGGACAGATGTACAATGGGATTTGGAAGAATGAAATAGCAGCTCTCTCCTTGCATCTGCTGCAGCACTCACTTTAACATAGCATGGTTTAACATCTCAATTTTTTATAATATAGCACACAACAGCACAGGTTCCAAGGGTACAAAAATGTGCCCATTAAAAGGACTTACTTGGGACACCCCTCCACCCCCCAACTAAGGGTCATTTGGGACTTCATTGGCCCTAGTTACTGTCCGTTATTTTTAATTGCCAAATTCAGAAGGTAGTTTAGTACAGTACTTCAGTTTACCTAGCCAAACTTGTTTGTAGGAGACGTCGAAGGTTTTAAAGAATGGCTAGTGATTTGTTGGTGCCCAACTTGGGACACCCTAAAGGGGCCTGATTTTCAGACGGAGGGTGCTCAACACTGTCAGAAAATCTGGCCCCTGTAAGCGATCTCAACTTAGACACCCAAAAATTGTGGCATCCACAATCACTAGTCACTTTTGAAGGATTTTGTCTTTCATTTTTAACTTACATTCAAAATACATCACTGGCCCTTGACTGAACCAAGTTAATACCTATCCAGTTCCATTGCCTAAGTCATCTAGAAAGTAAGAAGTCACAAGGCATGTTTAGTCATGCAGCATCCAATTCCTCACAAGTGCATTGTGCTGCATGGCAAAAGAAGCCTCATTTAGTGTGCAGTTCCAACATTTTACTAGTACTGCATCTCAAGCCATCATAGTAAGGGTGTGCTTGGTTACAAATATACATACTGTAAGACAGTATGTCTCAAAGATTATATATATATTTCTCAGAAAGAAATTTTACAGTCTGAATATGAGGGATTGCTTGTAACTTGTGACTCCAGTGTTGGCAGACATGCTACTTTGTATTAAATCTGTCCCACACATCCCTACTGTTGATAGCTGCTAATTCCCAGCCTGTCTTAACTGCAGAGCTTGATCTGCTTAGGTAACCTTTGGTGCATCTAAAAGTCTGAAGGATGTAAACAAGATAATTATGTTTAATTGATTTCTTCAGAGGAGATGCAAATCTTTGCTCTTGTAGAACAATGAGCTATTAATGCATAGAGTCAGGAAAACCACTGTAAAAGCTGAACATTATAGCCTTTCTACTCCCAACCTCAAAAGAAACCAACAAACATACCTGATATGACTGTAGGAGATTCTTTTCACCACTACTATGCTTCTCTGCAGTGCAGAGAAGGAATTGTACAAGTATTAATTGTTCACCACCCAGCAATTTGGTCACATGATTAAACAATAAATGTTATCTGAGAAAATATTGTATAAAATTAGATCTTGTACTTCATTTTTTTTAAAGTCAGATGGACATGTTGTGCCTTGGATGATTTCTCCCCACCCTCTCTTTTTGTGTTGCGGCATCATGTGATCATAACCTGCTCTCCATGACTGATGCAGAACTATGTAATCAACATTACCAAGGAACAATCTGACAGGGAACAGAGAAACCAAATGGACATCCTTCCTATCCTCAGTTGCTCCATTTGACTAAGAACAGGAAAACCAAGACTAGTTAAGGTATTGCTTTCCTCAAGATGAAAAAACAGACGTGTATAGATGAATGACCCAATATTGACTCTGGAGGACATTTCATGCAATTCATTTTGGATTTCTTACATCCCCCCCTTCCTCAATTGAATTATAAATAATTGCTAAGCAAAAAAAAAATTCCTGCATCCTGTGTTGCAAAAAGGAGAAAAACTGAACTCAAAGCTAGTGTAAAGGGGGATGTTGAGAATATTAATCTTTTCAAAAATTTGGTCCTGAAAAATTTACATGTGCAGTAGAAGTCAACTGAATATTAATGCTACACTGACTAAGCAATATATTCTACTGTGTGATATGGCAGTGCTCTGACTGAACAACAAGATTTTAAAACATACCCTGGAATCTGTCCTCTCTACCCATCACAAACTTGGTGCCAATACCTTTAAGAAACTTCACTCGTGAGTTCAGTCAACCAATCACATCACTTCTGACAATCTTACTCCAGAACCGAAGTGTCGGATCAATTTCTTGCAGATTGGTCAATCTGACCTTCAACAAACATATGAATTAAGCTCACTGGACATTACATTTGGTTTCTTTTAGCTCAAAGCAGAAAGGTGCACTTAGTAAAGGCACTAAAGCACCATGCTACCAGCAATTTACAGTGGCATTTCAATTAGAATACTCAGTTATCACACTTGCCTAAGCTCATTTCCCTTTAGTTAAATTTTAAAAAGCCCAACTTCTTACACACACAAAATAGAGCACAATTAAGATAGACATCTCTCCCACCCTTTATATAGCATAAGCTAAAAAGCCATGATTTTTTTATATCTAGAAGTCATTTTATACCATACATTTTATATCCTTAATTTCATATGAAAGGGACAAGTCCTTTTAAGGCTGGGAGTTGGTGGTGGGTAATGTTGCAGTACTCAGACACTGATGTACAAGACATTTATTTGCAGCAGGATGAGGACAACTATGGCAGAAATGGAGAAACAAAACTGGACTGATCTTGTTACTATTAAAACTGTTCTGACAGCAGTTCACATAATCTCTGAGATACGGTTTCTTTACTTGTTCGTAGTGTGAGTCTATACATCTGAAAGAGAGCACATAAGAAATCTATGTATTATAAAGACAACAGTAAAACATGTCTGCATTTAGATGGACTTATCAGAAAAAGCATACAGATTAAGTAACAAAGCAGCACAGGTGCCACTTGGTCGTGATATGAGCAATGGCTAGTAATTTTCATGTGAGACACTGACAACTTTATTGAGGCACAAAAAATATTTAAAGTCTGTGGGGAAAGGTCCTCTGAGTTCTGAAGGTGTTTAATGTACTTTTCCCACTGGGCTTTGCCCAGATCTAACTGTGCTCTAAAATAAATAGATTTTCCTGCTTAACTACCTCTAGAAATTTCAAATTTCTGCTACCATACCTTGGTGCTGAAATATGGACAATCCTTGAAAGCCCGTTAAGTGATCAGCAGCAGGAAGAGGAGGAATTGCTTCTGAGATACTAAAGGCATTCTCACTAACCCCATTAACTTGGGAAGCAGAGATTTGTAAACAAAACCTGGATTCTCAAGCAATACATTTCATTCCCACTGAGAACCAACACAACCCCCCAAAACATGGATTTTCTTCAACTCCAATATCACCAGGAAATATAACACACAGCCATCATGTGCAGTCCCTTTGATTTTACAACTGTAGCAAACACTATTGCTACAGATTTGCATTCTTCCGCTGCTGGTTCACAAAGTAGTAAACAAAACAGAGCTATGTTTCGTTCATTTAGAAACAGAGGAGGCAAAAAAAAAAAATCAGTTTTGTCTAAGATGTTGAAGGGAAAATTTAGTAAGAAGTTTTTAACCTTCAAGGGGGTATCAAACAAATACAAAAGACTATTAAGATTAATTTAGTGTCCTCTGCACAATAAGGAGAGTTGTAGTTTGATGATAGGATGGAATATTTTCCAGGGAAGAATCTCAGAGTAACACAATATGTGAGCATGCAAAACAGCAGAGGCCTTTGGAAAGCTGAAAAGTAGCCTGCTGAAAGCCAAAGCCAGAACAGCTGCCTCAGTTTTCAACCTATTTGGGGTTTATTGACATCTGAGTCTGAGACATCACATAACTACTTCTATTGCAAGTTATTTTTACTAAACACACAAGGTATGTTTAGTCAGATGCGTTGGTAAGATACATTTTATTCCGTTTCTGTAAACCAGAACTTATATTTAACTTGCAAATACAAAAGCAGGTACCTGTGCCTGAAGGTTGGGTTCAAGACGCAGCAAACATCCAATCTGGGTAGTTTTTGTGTGTATTATACCAGCACCAACAAAATTAGCAGGGTTAGGATCTACCTCTTCAAGGAGGGCAGAGCCAAAACCAATGATCTATCAAAGAAAACCCAAAAAAGAGAGACTTTGCTTAGAGACACTGCAGGGACCGGAAGACAAAAGTACAAAAAGTATCCAAGAATGCTCATGAAACAGCCTATTCACCTGATCACGGTCACCAGGTAATTGATTTAGTTAAATAGGCAGGGAACTTCTTAGCTCTGAAAATAAATTTTAAAGCAGCAATAGTATTATAAGAATTCTGACATCGTAACACTACCACTATACCACAACCTGAACTTTTAAGATAAACTTGTTTGGCACTCCAAGTAGTAGCAACACTTATAAATAGGATGAGGGGTCTGAGTTCTCTGGATTCAGACATTTAAGTCCTTCCTCCACACCTGTCCCTCATCCCTTCCTCTCCTCCTCCTTCCCACCTGCTCCATTTCTCCTAGCCCCTCTCCCTTTCACTGACTTTCCATTTAATCACCTCTTAACTAAACCCCATCCACAAAAGACTCAATGGAACATGATGCTTGCCGCTGTCATACTGATCACTCTGCCTGTATGCCCTAGTCCTTTCCCCTGCCCTTTATTTAAATTGTAAGCTCTTCAGGGCAGGGACTGTCTGCTATTCTTTGTACAGTGCCCAGGACAGTGGGGGAGGTCCTGATCTTGCTTGTCCCTAGGCAGTATTGTAATAAACATGATTAATAATCAGAATTAGAACTTTCCTAAGTTTAAGAGAAGATTCTATATCTGGAGTTATAGTTCAACCCTATTTTTTGGAAGCATGGTAAGCTTAACATTGTCTCTTTCTGAGCAAACAGGTGTGGACCACTGAGATAGCAATGTCTGAATGCATGATATTAATTTGCTTGCTTTTATTAAATAAGGGAATTCAAACAAGGAACTTCAACTTATACAGTAAGTCTCAACATAGAAAGGATACAAAGCAATCTAGTCAGTCAGTTATGTTTTCTTTCCAAATGTTATAAAAATGGATGTACTGTGAAGGGGCACTGAACTAGAGTGGCCAAAAACTGTCTCATATTGAAAAACCTCCCATACTAAACGGCTAACAGATATTAGTCACCCTATCTGATGATTAGCCAGATTTTAACTCCAGTTGCCAGATGGCATGCAGTAAAGTTTTCACTGGAATATTTAATCATGCTAATAAGATTTCATGATATATACAAGTATAATAGCAAATAGTTGAGTGATAAGTAGGGTTTGAATGGTAAAAAAGGAGGGGCTGGTTGAAAGTTTTCTAATTTCACAATGTCAACAAAAAGAGTCAGTTTTCACCCTGCTTTTTGACCAGGTAGATTTAGTCTAAACATTTTGACAAAAAGGAAACAATTACATGAAAAATATTTTGAAAATCTATTTTTTTTAATAGCTCTAGTAGAGAGTAGACGTTGAAGTTCCCTCCAATTCAATTTCATGAATGAAGTTCACATTTCAGTATAAACCACAAGCAGCCCTACAACTCTTAGAAATAACAATTTGGATTAAAACCTATGTAAATCCTAGTGTTCGTGCCTAAGCAGCATGACCCAAATGCCCCAAAGAAAAAAAGGACAAAATAACATGTAATGATTCTATTGATGCTGACATTTGTTAATGTCACTGCTCCAAATCTGAAATTCATCTGTTAAAATACCACAGTGTTACCTACCTTTGCCTTTGTGATCTCTGTATCCATTGGATGCTTTGCTTTAAAGATGTTCTGCATTTCTTGCTGAGGACTGTGAGAAACAAACAAGTTAGTATCATGCTATAAAAACATATAACACAAGAGCATGGCTGGTAGGGTGCTGAAATTCAACAGTAGTATTTACTTATATTGAAGTGGCTCTCACAAGCCTCAAATCGGAAATGAAGCACCACTAAGCTAGGTATTATTCAACATAGCCCTTTCACTGAGAAATTTACAATCTGGGTTCTAATCTTACTTGCTCAGTTGTTTCCAACGCTGGAAGAAGTCTTGAGAGGCCATCTCCGTAGGTTGGAAAAATTTGTTCAGTGTGATTGGTAGTTTTACTGAAATATTTTGAAATGTTCCCCCATATCTGCATGAAGAAGAAAGGGAAAATGTGGTACAAGTTATGATGAATTACAGACTGTATTTCAGAACCAATTTAAGAAAAAAAGTGAAACACTGAAAGATATTGTGACGCTGGTAAACCAAGTGCCAGCTCTGGCCCAGGCCGTAGGCATTAGCTAAGAACTGACAAGCTCATAGCTGGAAACCAAAGCAGTTCACCTGTATGTTAGTTTTGTTCAAAACAGATATTAGTCTTATAAGAATGTGTTTACTGCTTAGAAGCTATGAAATGATTGTAAATTGCTGTATGCATTAATCTCACTTGTAATGTCTGTATTCCATGCTGCAAGGTAACACACAAGTGTTTTATAATTATAAAAATGCCGGCTTTGAACGTGTGAATTCAGATGGGAATAGTGGCTCCCACTGCCCACCCAGAAGGGCTATCAAAAATTAAGTGGGCCATCACAGAACAAAAGCTTTGTTAATTGCCTCATCCACCCATCGACAAGTATGTGCAGAAGGCTCCGCCCATTGATTTGAATGTTGGAAGAGGTAAATAAAAACAGATGACATGAAATCTTTTTATCTTTGCTGTTTGGACTCTCAAGGGCTGGAGCTAAGAAACAAAAAACAGAGATCCCAAGGGTCGACCTGGATTCAGCCCTAAAGACATTAAATGCTGACAGAATACTACATCTGTCCCCTTTTGAATCAGACACAAACTCATTTGTGTTTCTATGCCTGCTTGTTTTAACCTGTATATAAATCATTTCTTTTTCCTACTTAATAAACCTTTAGTTAATTACAGGATTGGCTGCAGGTGTTGTCTTTGGCACGAGATCTAAGGTAAAAATTGATCTGGGGTAAGTGACAGATCTCCTGGGACTGGAAGCAACCTGAATATTTTGTGATTTTTGGTATAAATGACTGTTTATCACTAAGTCCAGCTTGCCAGTGTGGCAAGAGACTGGAGACCCCAAGGGGACTGTCTGTGACTCTATGGTAGAAGTGTTACAGTGATCTAGGAGTTCACATTTGTTACTGAGTTGGTGAAATCGAATTATAGAACATACCACCAGTTTGGGGTATCTGCCCTGCTTTTGACAGTCTGCCCTGAGGTCGGCATTCTCAGTTGTGAGCCACTCCAGACAGCATAAATTATATTGCCTTATCAAAGGGCCATTCACTATTTCACAGAGAATACAAAGAATTCTGAAGTAAATATACTTTAGACCCAGACTATTGATTATAAACTCTTTTTTGGAGGGGCAATATGTGGGAGAAAAGACAAGCATTTGTACTTATGAGAAAAGAAGTTTAGGAATAACTCATTTTAGATGCGTATGAAGGCAGAAATAGTTAAATGCATCAACACCTCAATAAGAATTCCATGAATCTGAACTGGAGTGTAAGTTCACATTTAGAGTGCTGACATTATAGATAATGCCAACCAAATAAATGCTGAGAATGGACTCACAACTGCAGCCTCCCATGTATTAAGGCCAACTGTAATGGGGAAAAAGCAAAGTAAACAGCAGCAGTATCTGTTACTGCTTATTTTAAAACCGTGGCTTTCTACACGTAAAAATGTTAATTTTCATCCACAGCAACAGAATGAATAAAACAATAGCAAACCTGTATAAAAATAAATAGGTAAATCATTAACCAGGTTTACACTTTAGTGGAAACATGCATACAGACATTTCAAAAGGTACAATCTCACTATAAACCACAAGAGGGTGAACAGATTTATTTCTATGGAAATAAATACACCAATGCAAAATACCACCATTTTAGATCAACATAATGCAAAGTTAGCATCTCGCCTTTATAAGGCTGATAATCTTAATGTTTAAATTACTAAGTAGGCATGACTGAACAATGTCTATTCTTTATTTGGATAATTTGCCTAAAACAGCCATCTAAACATTGTTACCATAGAATCATAGAATCATAGAATCTCAGGGTTGGAAGGGACCTCAGGAGGTCATCTAGTCCAACCCCCTGCTCAAAGCAGGACCAAACCCAACTAAATCAGCCCAGCCAGGGCTTTGTCAAGCCTGACCTTAAAAACCTCTAAGGAAGGAGATTCCACTACCTCCCTAGGTAACCCATTCCAGTTCTTCACCACCCTACTAGTGAAAAAGTTTTTCCTAATGTCCAACCTAAACCTCCCCCTCTGCAACTTGAGACCATTACTCCTTGTTCTGTCATCTTCTATCACTGAGAACAGTCTAGATCTGTGCATTTCTTTTCCAGGCATCTTTAACATTCTTCTTAAATACTAAAAACTGCGAATAGGATATATTGCCTAAGAAAATTTCACAGCATTCAAGATGTGAAAGTCCACAGGTTTAAATCTCCTCCCCTCCCCCCCACCACAGTTCTGATGATAAAAGTTTTTGTTCTTTGTATTTTTTAAACAAACGCTCTAAGAAATGTGGAAAGCCTGAATCAAAATACTCACCTATAATATGCCTTCTTGCGTTGATATTGGCTTATATGAAGATTACACAGTTAGGTGAGGAGAGACTCCTACACCCTCCTTTATTAAACAACTCCTCGCAGCCAGCATCTCAATTAATGAACTGAATACAGTCATTTCAGGGTAACTCTTAAACTGACACCCAGGTTAATCAAGTTTAACACATTCTCATTTATATTAAGAACCAGAATTTACTTTACAGTTCATGTTGCCTGTTCACCGTTTTGCATTTCACTCAGCTTGGACCCTGAAAAATAGTAGATAGCTTCTACCAAGTTTCACTTTTAGATTTTCATTGGAATATCCTGGGAGCACATGTATTGGCTGTAAGCACTGTAGAAAACTAATTAAAAAATTCCATTGTATCATGAAAATGTTTCTGGCAAGTTAATCTACAACTTTCATGTAGGGAAACTTCCTTTTTGTATTGCATAGCAATCTGGAGTTCAACCTTATTGAATAAAATGGAAAGTTAAGTGAGAACTATGGTCACCTGTTCAGTTAGAATTTACCTACCACGTTGTTCCAAAGAATGTCTATTTGAGTTGAATACAGTGTTGTTGTAGCTGTGTTGGTCCCACGATATTAGAGAGACAAGTTGGGTGAGGTAATATCTTTTATTGGACCAACGTCTGTTGGCGAAAGAGACAAGGTTTTGAGCTACACAGAGCTCTTTTTCAGTTCTGGGAAAGGTACTCAGAGGATATGTCTACACTGGAATTAAAAAGCTACGGTTAGCCTGTGTCATTTGACTCGGGCTAAGGAGTGGTTTAATTGTAGTGTAAACATTCAGGCTCAGGCTTGAGCCTAGCTCTGGGACCCTGTGAGGTCCCTGGAGTAGATTCGTGGGGGATGACGTTGTAGAGTTTCTCTTGGAGTTGTTTGGGGAAGGATTGTATGATATCCTTAAATTCCTGGGTGAATTGTGGTGTGGGGTCTTCAAGTTCTTTGTAGTAGGTGGTGTCGGAGAGTTGTTTGTTGGCCTCGCTGACACAGTTATCACGGTTGAGAAGTATGATGGGACCCCTTTGTCTTGGGGTTGGTTTTCAGGGACTGTATTGCTGTCCTATTGGTGGTGGAGTGATTGTGATGGATGTGATTTTTGTTAAGGATTTCACAGTCAATTTTTTTCCAGAAGCAATCAATGTAATGATCAAGTGTGTGGACCACATCCTGAAATAAATCTCTTCCAAACCCACTTTTCTGGCCTTCAAAACAAATCTCCCATCCTCACCACGCTCATTATCAGTAGCAAGTTCCCCACAGACCAGGACTCATGAACTCAAAGTGGCACCCCACCCTGCCATAACAGATGTAAAACCTGAAGACATATCCATATCTCCACTGCTACGATGATCAATACCCCCTCCCCCCCAAACACACCTTTCAAAATCCTTGGGTCCTACACAAACCTATCACAACATGTGGTATACTTTATCCAGTGCATAATGTGCCCCAACAACAACAATGTGGGTGAAACCAGACAATCTCTATGCTCTCAAATAACCTCTCTCAGAAAAATGATAAAAGACAAACACTGCATCACCTGTGGGCAAACACTTCTCATAAAACGATCTTTCCATATCTAACCCCTCAGTCCTTGTCCTCGGAGGAAACTTGTGCAGTACCTTTAAAGATTCATGGCTTTTTACAACAATCTGTAACCCATTAACCCTTCTTTTTTGGAGAGGTGTTAGCATGCCACTTCACGTTGAATGGTCTCCGAGTATGTGTTAACTATTTATGCTAAACAGTCTCTTCCACTTTGTATTTAGTTGTGACACTGAGTGCCTTTTCCAGACCTGAAAAAGAGTTTTGTGTACCTCAAAAGCTTGTCTTTCACCCACAGCTGATGATCCAATAAAAGGTATCACCTCGCCCACCTTGTCTCTCTAAATTGAAGGCCTTCAGCAACTTGTTAGAACAAGCCCTCAGGCAATTCCTCTGTCCAGAGTACCTTTTAATTCTTCCGTGCTTCCAATGCATTTTCAGATTCAGAAGTCTAAGCCGAAGTCCATGTCTATGCTAAGCTTTACTTCAACACCAAACAAATTCAACTAAACCAAAAACCAAAAACACCTTTTACCTGAATTGAATGTTTAGGATTGGAGCTTCCATGAAGTCTGATATGCACTCAATATTCACAACTTGCTGCACCTGAGCACCCCCATCCACTGTCGGGTCCACTGGTTTTGTTTGCAGGTTCAGGCGTGAGAGGTTGTTAAGGAAACCAATTCACAGAAAAAAAATTGATTGTGCTTTTAATCATTACCATTGGCTTTAAATATAGATTTACATCTTCATATGGATAAATTGGCCACTGGGGGGGAGGGGAGAGAACATAACTTTCACAAGTTAAATGTCCCTGTGAAACACAATACTAACTAGATGTTATGTGGATAATTTTTCAAGCACCATACCAATATACAGATTCAAGATAGTAAGAGACAATTTTTGGTAGTAACCCTTGCAGTATTAAACACTGTATTGAGTGCATGCAATGTATGCAAACATAAGATGTCCAAACAAGTCTTATATGCTGTAGATGGTAATTCTGAACTGCTAGTGATATTCAATTTTACTCACATTTTGTATCCATCAATCCCTACAGATCTTAATATATTGAGTAATTTGTAGTTGTAGATTCTGTCAAATGCTTTTTGGAAGTCAATAAAACACAACTATACTGGGTTCCCCATTTCAAATGATCTTTCTAATAGGAGATTAAAGTTCATAATGGTGTTTATCATGCCCTTTCCATGTCTGAAGCAGTATTGTTGGTCACTTCTTTCCTTATCTATTGTTCCTTGTATTAGGTCTTGAACAACTCTCAAAAATATTTAGAAATAGAACTACGCAGCACACTTAGCCCAGGCTCTGACAGGTTTGATGCCAAGCTCCCCTTCCATCCACACACAAATCACTCTGACTTGGGTCAGCAAGGACTCAGGAGCAGGGACCTAGGACTCTGCTAGGTGGGCGGATCAAAGCCTGAACCCCACTGTGACTCAGGTCCAAACCCTGTCATTTTACAGCGTGGATGCAGTTCAAGCCGCAGTCCCAAGTCAGAATGTCTGTAGTGCAGTATGGATGCAAGACCCAGATCAAGCAACTAACTGTAAGCCCAGGTTTACAATGCAGTGTAGATGCTCAAGTGCGGGCTTGGAAACACCATGTTCACAAGCCCGGGGCCCAAAGACCCGATTTACATTGCAGTTTAGACATACCCTCAGGGTATATAGCATCTGTATACCCAGGCTCAGACTCACTGCCATGGGTTTTGTTTTTTCTTTTCTCCCCAGTGTAGACATACCTTAGAGGCATGCGATTGTTCTGTAGTCTTTACAATCCATAGCACTGGTCTTTTTTTCAGTTTGGATACGTAAGGTTCTGAAGTATTCTGGCAATTCTCCTGTGTTAAACATATTCTTCATTACCTCTGACTGGGCTTTCAAGTCTTCATCCACTATACTTTAACAATTCAGCCAGTATTCCATCACAACCTAGTGCTTTTCCATTCGGAAGTCTTTTTATTGATGCCAAGATTTCTTCATCCATTATTGATGGACTTAATTAATCTCTAGCTAAGCTTTTTCAGGCCTATCATAACCATATAGTTCCTTGATACATTCTCACCGTCTCTCGTTCTTGTCTTTAGGATCTGTCAAATATTGTCCATTTTTGTCCTTTAGAGTTGTATTGGTCATCTTTTTTCTTTAATTGAAGGCTCTTATCTTTTGATACATCTTATGTTATTCTCTTTATCCAACTGTCCAATTTCTTTGCATTTCTCATACAGCTATTCAGTCTTTACTAATATGCATTTATTCTTTATTTTATTCATTTTTACTAATATGACTCTACTAATGCACAGTACTCTTCACCTGCCTGAAAAATTTTCAACAAAGAACTAAAATTTGTACCATATTGTCTTTCCATATGAGAGGAAAGGCAGACTCATAAGTACGTTATGAAGCTTTTATCCAACAAAATTTAAATTTTATTTTGTAATATATTTGCTGTGACTAATATTAATACCATGGACTTGTTTCAATTTATTCTAAAGTTTGAGACTTCTCGGATTTCCCTATTGATTTCACAACACATGGCACTAAGAGGACCAGCAATCATTTAAAATAAAAGTCTTAATTTTTGTTTTATTCGTTGCCCCTCCCCTTCATTCCCACAAAGGCTCACAAGAACAATGGAAACGGACATTGGTGAAACAGTAAATTAACCTTATAGTGATGTCAAGGGTGCAAAGTAATTTGAAAAAAACCTCTCTCCATCTAATCTTTCAGTTTAGTAATTTTAGGCATTACTTGTAATAGTGGTAGGTCATTAAGACGCAAGTACAATTTCAGTGTTATGTTAATGTTTGTAAAATACTATATAGTACGTGCACTAGGCCTTATCAGCTACACTCTATAGTTAAAATTCCATTAATTTTTTTTTAAAAGGATTTATGAACTGTTTCATTGTATCCACAAGCATAAGTGGTCTCAGTGGAAGTTACCACTTAGAAAAGCTAGACCAGTGGTCCCCAACCTTTTTCGTCTGGCGGGCACCAGACGACGAGCCACGGAGGACCGTGGCGGCAGACGAGCATCTGCCGAAATGCCGCCGACCAGCAGCAGCATCTAGAGGTGTTGCCGCCGAAAATCAGCGGTATTTCGGTGGCGACGCCTCTGGATGACGCTGCTTCTCGGCGGCATTTTGGTGGATGCTCATCCGCCGGCCAGTACGCAGGCGCACTTAGATGCCATGGCACCCGCAGGCAACGTGTTGGGGACCCCTGAGGTAGACTGAGCAAAACAAATATTTTCAATTCATGGGGAAAGCAAGGAAGGAGTCAGAAAGTTAATCTAACCATTTCTGAACAAGGAAGAGGTTTAATCACAACCACATTTTTGAAGAGTTTGCCTACCAAAAATATATATTTTAGCATCAAGATCTTTAGTTAGTAACCAAAGGCTTAACTACATTTCTTGTAGCTTCCAAGTTGACTTCAGCAAACTAACCAAGCAATGTTGTGATGTAGTAAATTGATTACTTTACCACATGCTATATTCATGGAATTTTTAATAAAGCATCCTTATTTTCTTTGATACTATCAAGTATATTCAAAATCCATAGCTAGACTTTTACTAACTGCTTAAAAGTGATTGTTTTGGTAGTGCAACAAATATTTTAAAGAGCAGTGAATAATCTCTCCACATTAGCTTGCATAGCTGAAAAGTTCTCATTTAGTTTGCATTTGTCTAATTTGACTTATTCCCTTTTAACTTGCAGTGTATTTTGTGATTAAATTTTAATTAACTCTCTTGGTACTAAAGAGTTAAAACCATTTCAACTTTAGTACCAGCAGAGAGACCTAAACTAAACTTGGCAATAGATAATAGCTCTGTGGTAAATTAATCAAATATCTGATTTTAATATGCTCCCTTTTTTCTCCTGGAAGCTGGTACTTTGCACCTTTGCCCATGCAATACCATGTATCTTGTCAAAAGTGTATTAGGTAACGTCTCACAATAAGATATCCCTATACAAATCCTAAACAATACTACTATGTGAACCATTTTTTCTAGAGCCATAGATGTTGCTAAATTAATTTTTCTACACTGAAACCAAAAGGTTGTATTTTTAAGACAAAGAAGTGACAACTTCCTCATCTTGTGAGGTACCAGACCTTGAATCTAGCAGCTATTGCATTAGCCAAAGTATTTCTTTATTACTGTTTATTTTTGCATTTGATATATGTAATGATCAGGTGATACACTACTACTTGCATATGAGGCGGAACAATTAAATCAAGGATATTTGACTGAAGTTCATCTGAACAGATTAGTGTTGGAGTAAAATTCAAGAACTGAGTGGAAGTCTTGTTACCATAAAATATAAACATCCGACCTGGAAAGAAATAGGTAAAAACATTTAAATTATAAAATCCTCAAGTATAGCACATATAACTTTAATTAAGTACACTGACTACATTTGGAGCAAGAGTCTAAGGCTGGGTCTATACGTACAGCGTTTCAGCAGTGCAGCTGTACAGATACAGCTGTCATTCTGCAGTGCGTCTGGTGAAGACGCTCTATGCCGAGAGGAGAGAGCTCTCCCGTCAGCATAAAACCCCCCACCTCTGCGAGTGGCAGAAGCTATATTGGCGGGAGAAGCTCCCCCGCCAACATGGAGTTGCATGCACATGCACGAGCACTTATGTTGGTGTAATTTATGTCATGGGGGGTGAGAGGGGTGGAATAGTCACACCCCTGAGTGACACAAGTTTTGCTGACATAGACGATGTCTTCGCTACAGCCTAAGACAACTGTTTTCACCATCAACACAAAAAGGGTTCCTTGAGTAGGTTAGGCCTCAAATCTGATCCACTTCAGATGTTTAGAAAATTTGTCACCAGTTAATTAACAAAATAACCATTTTTAACTAACAAGGTTTATTCCCATTTCTGTGCTGACACTGCTGTTGATACAACAAGGAAGTTAACACCATGTTAACTACCAGATCTATTCAAAACATAAAATTATCGGTCTTACCCAAATTCTGTCGAAATTCAGATTTCAGTCCAATCTGTAGCAGCTGATTTTCAAACAAAACTCCATTATTTTTACATACAAACCTAGAGAAAGATAGGCACATTTGAAAGGTAAGAGTTTATATTTTAACTGCAAGACAAATTATTACAAAGCAATCAAAGCCACAGAACTTAAAGGTCTTGTGGACAGCATAAAGAAGAGAATTGTGGGCCCAGGTGCCTTGAAGTAGTCAGTAAAAAGGACAGACAACAGAAAAATTGTAAACTTAATTAAATGAATTTATATTATAGCCCACACCTTCCTTGCAATGTCTCATTATTTTAACTATTCAAGTTTATTTCAATGTTATGCTTAAAATGAAAATAGGGAGGAAACCAAGACACAAACATGCTATATAAATACCAGGCAACAGATTTTTTCAATCCAGAATTAATCTAGTGGATTAATGAACTTCAATTCAGTGTTTTACCTACTAAGCACTTGAACAAAGTGCATTTGCAATACCAATACTCTTGGCTATGCCTACCTAATCTCCAGTTACATTTGTTCTCAACCCCAAATGATTGCAAAACGTGGCATACAACTAACACTGATGAGGAGAGGCCTAGTTTTAGAGCAGCATGTGGTATTGCAGGTGAGCACTGAGCTGCACTGGCAAAGTTGTAAATGAGTATACAGCATATGCAACACAGCATCTATAACCAGCTCTGTGCATTAACAGTCTTACTGCATGTCTAGAAAAAACACTGGCCACTTTGAAAAATAGTGGGTTAATACTTAGTTTAATCCCTTGCTTTGTGATTTTTGATTATTTTGTGATAATGCTCTGGAAGTTACCCATCTTTGCAAGATTTTAGTATTGCTTACTTGTGAATAAGCTCATCAGCATCATGCACAGTATCAGCTGGTTCCTCAGAAACTACCTCAGATGAAGCCAGGTCAGGGCTAATTCAAGCAGCACAAAGGAAGAAAGGAGGTAGCAATAGAGATGGCAAGAGTTATAAGTTAGTAAAAAAAGAGAGCTTAGTCATTTCCTTTATTTCCTCCCTCAGAACAGCACTTTGGGATATGACACACCAAGGCCTACATTTTTTGAACTAAGACACCTGGAGTTAGGTACCTAAATACTTTAGCCATCTAAGCAACTGGATTTTTCAGAGGGGCTGAACACCTGCAGTCCCCACTGATTTCAATAAGAGTGGAAATGTTCAGCACTTAAAATCATACCACTTTAGGCCTCTAAATCCTCTTTAGACATCTAAGTCCAGGCACCATTGTGCAAAAAATTTGGATTAAGTCCATATTTAAGAACGCCCATTAACTCTCATTAGTCTGCATACGGATGCCAGGTCCCCATTGCCACTGGTAGCATTTCTAGTTACGGTTGTGCTTTTCTCAAACTCTAATAAAACTGCACTGCTTGAATGAAAGAACAAGCATTGCCAAAACATTTTAGAACAATTATGCAACAGTAAGTACACTGGTAGACTGTCCAGAACATCCCTTAACCAAGTAACAGATTTCCTCCTTAATCCCATCTTACTACTTGTGGAAAAGTGGCAGAGGTTACTGTAGAAGACGCTTAGGTAGTAACTACCTTAGACAAGCACTTTACCAAATGCAATGACTGCAAACAGGGTAGGGGTTGGCAATGCTAGACATTTTTCTGCAGCAAATGTCCACATATAAAGCATTAATGCGTCACCCCTGCAGATCACTCCTGAACTACTAGCCTAACATTAAATGAAGAGAAAGGACAGAGAAGAGGTACAGCAGATGCCAGCTCTAAAACATCGTTTAACTTTACTGCCACACACTAAAGGTTACTATGTATGAGCCACTTAAATTTGTCTTTAATACAATCCACTATCTTGCAAGAATGAAATGTTTTAGGATGAAATTTTTCAACCATAGCAAACTGCAGGCAAGTAGATTGCCAGGAGAAAGTACTGGCCAAGGCACAATTTTACAGAGCTGTGCTGGAGCACATACTTATCCCTATACTTAATAGGGCAGCAGGAACACACAAAGCATGACTGCTATATACTGCAATGGCTTAGCTGCCCTCCATTACTTTAAAGACTTGGTCCATAGTAGTATTAAATCTTGTTTAGTAGATGTTATAAGCAGAGGTTTGACACAGTGGGAATTTTAAAAAAAACAACAAAAAAAACCACCCTGGTCGACTAGGCAGTCTTAGCTGAAAAACATTTGAATATAGTTAAGTGTTCAATAACAAGAGATTCAGGTTACATATTCTATTTAATATTAGCTCTGCTAACATGCTAGAATTCTGCTAGAAAAAGCTAGCAGTAAGATGGATCCTCTCATGATATTTACACTGACACCCAAGAATTTAAATGTCTTGTGAACAGTGCCTGAAAGCTTTATATTGAGAACTTCACCTAAAATGCTGGTAACAATCAATAAAAGCAGTTACTGATCATTGAATTAAAAAGGTATGCTGGAATGTAGGATAATATGTACTTTTAAATACAAGGGACATTGTTTAAAGTTATTTTTGCTTCTTCACAATGAGGCCATTGACTGTAGTTAGGTCATAAACAATATATAAAAGCCAAATTAAATATGCCTTCAGGTCTGTGACTGGCTTAATGCATTCGGACAGACTATATTTAATAGCTCTAGGAGATCTGCTGTCACAGAGACACAAATTAGCAATAACCTACCCACCTCGTGCCAACAACAGTGATTTGTTACAGATGCAAGGACACAATCGCTAGAGTCCTGCATGGCATAGGAATAAGAAAGGAATACTATTCAATTTAGGCTAGATAATCCAAAATGTGAAATAACAGTTCACTACTACAAACTAATACATTAATACCACAGCCTGATATTGAAATGCATGGAAGAACAGCTTACCTTATGCACCTAAAACTGAAAGCAATAAAATAGAAATCGTTTATGGCCAGGCCCAAAGTTATCCACTGACCTTATCATTGCATTTAAGTCTTACTGTACTCAATATAATCTGGATATTAAGCATAAAATAACACGCTTTAGGCTTGCCCTTAGGTGATTATATCAGTATATGAATTTCCTTCACATGACATTAAGTAGGACTGACAAAGCTATGTTGTTCTTCAGGGGGGGAAGTTTCAGCTGTTTGTACTCTTCATAAGGGTAGGGTGGAAAAGGTGGAAGATAAGAGGCACCACCTACTCCCAACTCAGGTGAGAATTATTTTAACTACCTTGCAAAATTATCTTCAGAGCCAGGAGCAAGAGGTGCAACCACAGAAGCAGAGTCTGAAAATACATCCACCAGCAAACTGCCAGTAGAGGAAGGGGGAGGAGCAGAGCTGGTGAGAGGAGCTGCACCGAGGCCCAGAAGGTCTGCTGATGGAGAAGGAGTAGACTGTAGAAGATAAAATGGAACACTTTAAAGTTGCATTTAATTCATATATACTAATACAAAGCCCAAACAAAACTGTGCTTTGTGCCTCATCCCCCGCTCCCCAATAAAGACTGGCTCAGATTTTTAAAATAGTTTTGTCTGTAGGAAATAAAGACATCTTCCACATGTGGCTATCACCTTGCCCTTTAAATGGCCTCAGACAGGTAGTTTCATAGCCAAAAAAACTGCTAGTTTCCCATAACTAGATTTTACCTTCCCATAAAGCCAGTTGTAAACCAGATATCAAGAAGAACTAGGGTGCATTAAGTTATCTCCCTCCTTCACCTTTGAACATTAAAAGCAGTACAGATTAATCCGTACTATATTGCAAACTCCAACTTTACACAACTCTAATCCAAAATACTTTTGTGTCCTAACACGAAAGACTATTGTGTAAACCTAAATTTCAGGACATTTTGACAAACCCAGATGCCTAAAACTGATGTTTTCCGGAATATTAAAAACCCTTTCCTTTTAACAAAATATAGTTCTTTGTTCATACACTTGAATGTTAAGTTCTGAAGCCATGCACACACTCAAAAGAGAAGTATTGAGACTAATAAGCCAGAAACCAGAGTGCTCCTAAATTAAAGTTGGTTAAGAAAGGAAATAAAATCTAGTACAAGATTTCCCAAAACAAGTAAAGCACCAACACTTAAGTTGCAAAGGAAGTAAAATGAACGAGGAGTTCCAGTGGATGGAGAATCTGTCATTAAAAGTTTGAGGAACTTGTATTTCTTGGACTGTTGGTTGGGAATTTTCCCTCTTCCTCAAAGGGAAAGAAATCGAGGGAAAGGTAGTTAACTTTCTCCTGGAAAAGCAAGATATTAATAAGTGGACATATAGGGACAATTTACTCTACTTATATAAACTCCCAGTCACAATGTGTACAGGTGTGCAAGTTGTGATTCCATAGTGATGATTATAATGAAAGTTAAATTGGGGCCTTACACTGATTTCAAAGGAAATATTTTCCTTCTTGTAGAACTTTACAACATGTGCGAAACAGAGCTAGATTTATTTTTTTTCCTAAAGTTTTAAGTGATTCCACTGTAAAGTTCAAAAAAGTCACAAGCGTTTAAAAGTGACCATTTTTAAAATCGTTAATGGTTATTTGGGACAGATTCTCTGGTGCACAAAGCATATCTGAAGCAGCTAAACATCTGCATTGGAGATTTCCCTCTACACTGGCAGCTCCACCACCTTTGTGCTGGAACCACACCCCTTCCTGCATAATGGGAGGTAAGGTGGACATCAAGGGTGCGGCACGGGAGATGGCACGGTTGAACAAGACACCACTGTACCCAATTCTACATTGAAATAAGATCCTTGGTCTTTCACCAGCAGCATAAGTCTATGCTGCCCTCTGCAGGTTTAATTAATGTGGGGCTTGGCAGCTGAGAATCAGCAAGCTAGGACTGACTTTCTGTCAGCCTCCTAAGCAGAGCCTGGGTGCAGTGAAGAATCAAACCAACAACTGCTCTTTGGGTCCATCTAGTTTAATACAATTAAAAACTTCAACCTTACCACATATATACAGTACTGACAACACTTCTCATACCCTTCATCATCACTGATGGTCAAAATTTTCAGCAGTGACCAGTGATTTTGGGTACCCAAGTTGAGACACCTTAAAGGTGCCTCAGTTTGAGTGTGGCTCTCACTTTGAGAATTATGTTAGGTCAGGCATCTTACGTTGGGTACCACCCCTCAAAAATATATTTTAAAAAAATCAAGGCCAATATATATCTGTGGTCACAAGAGGTCTTCTAAATCCACTATGAAAAGCTAATTTGTTGAAGAAGTGTGCTGCAAATTAAACTCCAATTATAGGTAAAGACGAAGTTAGGGAAAAATTTCCAGGTTATTGCTTCTCTTTAAAGACTAAAAAAAACCAAACCCCACCATGTTAAAATTTGAAGGGAATTAACATGATCAACAGAAAAATGAGTATCAATGCTATGCTAAAGACACGCATGCAAAGCATTTATTGGCTTGGGTTAAATGTTTATTACTTCCCTTACCAAGGGAAGAAAAGCAGCAAGTGACTGTAAATTAGTATTAGGTATATACTAATGGGAAAAAAAAAAAAAAAAAAAGGACAGCAGAGTAAGGTCCTGCCTTACTGGGAATTCTGAAATATCCAAATGCACTTATGTCAAAAGGAAATTACAATAGAGGTAGCCTAGCAATGCCAAGCTTTTAAACTATTGTGCAAATTTCACCCTGCAAGAGAACAGAAGGTCTTGAATGGGATGGACTCTAGTTAGGTGACATTTCTAGTATTTGCAGAGTAGCTATGAGGGAAACCCATGAAAGTATAGCGACATCTATCAGATAATGGAGAGCAGGGGAACATGAGAAATTACAGCAACAGGAGGATTTAGAAACAATTCACTATACTAAGTATCTGATTATTCATGAAAAGTTTGAATTTCTAAGTTGACTGTATATCAGTGTTTAAAGACAGCTGGATAGTTAAACTGAAATAAGCATGCATGTTAATAATTCATTCCCAAACCACTTCCCAAAGTAGCGCAGGCCTTGTCATGAATAACTGCAAGCACCAAAAAGCAAAAAGTTTTAAGACTTCATGCCTGCAACAGGACTAATTAAAAGACCTCAGAAGTGAAGAATCCTTTAAACAAACAAGGAACTCCTGTCTGAAGGTTGTGGATGGCTAAACGAGAAGAATTCAGACGAGAAGGGCGAGGTCTGGGCCCAGTAACTAGTTCAGCCAGTGAGCCCTGAGGTGGAGAATCAGGCAAGGCCTTCAACAGTATGCAGAAAAAATGGAATAAAAAAAATCAAGTAATCAGCAGCAAAACCAAGAATTGTGTGTGCTCCACTATTCACATGTGCTTAACCTATGCGTCCAAATATCAGAGCTGCAGGAGCAGATTTGGTATTACACACTTAAGTTAAAACAACGAGGAGTCCGGTGGCACCTTAAAGACTAACAGATTTATTTGGGCATAAGCTTTCGTGGGTAAAAAACCCCAATTCTTCAGATGCATGGAGTGAAAATTACAGATACAGGCATAGATATACTGGCACATCTATGCCTGTATCTGTAATTTTCACTCCATGCATCTGAAGAATTGGGTTTTTTTACCCACGAAAGCTTATGCCCAAATAAATCTGTTAGTCTTTAAGGTGCCACTGGACTCCTCGTTGTTTTTGTGGATACAGACTAACATGGCTACCCCTCTGATACTTCACACTTAAGTTAGGTGCAGACGCTTATTTATGTCTAAACTAGAATCACACCAAAAGTGTTTCAGAAGATAACAGGCTCCCCCACAGTCTATATTTCTATGCAATAAGAAATAAGTGAAGCTCTTCTATGGGTAGAGCGGTATAAACTGAACTTAGTTGATTAGGAAGATGTTGTTTGGAACCTCTCCCTACCATGCACTCCTCCCTAGCAATTCAGTATGAAACACTGCATGGTGGAAGAAACAGTATGCAAGAAGGCTGGCTTAATATCCATTCAGAAGAAAATGGAGGACATCATCATCTTGGGATGGAAAACTTGGATCACCAACTTTCAAATACAGTGGAGTTGTACCATTCACTATGAGAGTTCAATAGGGAAAGCATAGTATCTTCACGAAGTCTAAAAGGAGAAGCATTTAAAAAGATGGGCACAGAATGTGTTACAAGGCTAAGAATAGACTGTTAAAAAGCTTAGAAAATTAATCCTAATGGTTATAAATTTTGGTTTTGCTTTTAGTCACAAGAGATAATGAATCTCATCTTAGTCAGTCAAGTAGACAGCACTCCATCACAAAACCACCTTGCAATTCAGCATAATTGGGAGATACAGATCAGGAAAAGCCCAGGACTGATGTTGTTTACACTTAAAATGTGCACCAATTTAACTCAAGTTATGACTTTATATAAATGAATATAAATAAGGGTTAAATCAGTTTAAAGTACATCCACGTTAGATTACATTAAGTACAAAAAAAGTGCAGCAGTGTCCTGAATGCTTTGAAACAGAAAAATAAACCAGCAAAAGTCAGTCTGTACTAGAGAAAATTAGAACATCTAGCTTAAAATGTTTCATAGAACTACATTACAGATAATTAGCCTCTAAGAGTGTTAATGAAGTTGATTATTCAAACACACTTTGTCCAAAATTTATCCCACAAATGAGAAAATGTCAACCTTTTCTTTTCAAAATGTTACTTTGAAACTGTTAAAATATGTTTAACTATACACAGATTATCAAAAGCACACAGTCTTGGTCTAATCTGGCCCCCCACAGACTTCAACTTCTGCAAATTCTACCCACTACTTCCCTCACCTTTGGAATTAAAATACAGCTTTTCCAGCTACTTTATACAAACATCAGGAGCCTCACATTTAAGAAACCGTGAATGTACAATACAAGTCACTGAACAAGCAAAATGTAAGGACTCTCTGCATTTCCCTCCTAGAAAATCATAATAATTGGTATTAGATTAATTATACCACTTGTGATAACCACTTAAAGAAACATACCACAGTACTGGCATTAACAGGGGTGCATTCAGCGCCTCCATTCACATCAGAGTTCCTCTCCTTTTTGATCTCTTCTAGGTCAGTAACTGTTCCGGGGCCTTTCTTCTTCTTCAGCTTAGCCAGAATGGATGACTCCCTCTCTGGAAATGGAGGCATTTCTTCTAGAACAGTTGCCTTGCCATGAAATAAGCTAATATTAGTTTTCAATACAACACACGTGTCTTCAGACAGGGAGACACTTGCAAGAAAACAGAACATCATCCCAACCTTTCAAAGGATACACCACTATAGCATTGCTTCTTGTGGCAGAGTATAAAAATCCACCATCTACGCAACAGTCAGCAGCACACTATAGCTCTGCTATAGTTAAGGTTGAGAGTTGCTTACTGTCTAAAAGAATTAAGTGCTTTAAAGCCATAAGCCGACTGATTGTCTTATTTGCTGAGCCTCATGGGGATGCACAATAGGGTTTGTGGTCCAAATTTAGGGTCATTTGAACAAGCGATTCCTGAGATGCAATCCCCTCAAAAAAACCAACCCATCACATTTATACAATCACCTGGTTTTGATCCTTCCCAAACTGATATCACCCTTTTGGATTTATCTCAGTAGTTCAGAGCACCCATGTACCTTTGGAGTAGCAGTATTGAGAGTTAAGTTTAGAGCTCTAGGTCAACTTGACCTAAACTGACAAAACAGTGAAATACAAATATGCAGCAAGACTAGAGGGTTTGCAGGCTGTTGTCACAGTAATTGGGTGGCTCAAGGTGACATACTATGGACACTGAATCTAAGCAACACTCATGCACTGTGAGTTCAAGTCCTAATTTGTGGAAGTTTTTGGAGAATCTGTGTTACATAAGTTAGTTGTTCTTTGCCTGCATTTTATAGAGGCTCCTTTTTGAAGTTTTGTTCTGGTTTAAGATACTTTAAAGTGCTCCAAAATCCACATGCAGATTCTGTTTTTACTTTAGAAGCAGTCAATGAAATAAGCACTAGTGATATAGAAGATAAAGACTGTGCAGTAAGCATTTGGAGTAATGTAATCATCATGACTTATGCTCCTCAATCCACTGGGATCAAAGGCAAGTCATCACTGGATATTTGCTCAACAGCTTCCTAATACACAGCCACGCTAACATTCAGATTCTTAACTGTTTTGGTGTAGAGCAAGGGAGTATAACGGGGTGGGATGGGGTTGGAGTCGTGAGGTGGAATGTGCAAGGGGTGTTGAAGCAATGCAGGGGCTCTACCCTTTTAACAACTTTCACCCATTAGGGCTGTGCTCTGACATAACTATTGAGGGGCTAGCACACACCAACACAAAAATCCCTTAGGTCACATCTACCCTCAAATGATGCAGTGTCACAGCTGCGCCACTGTAGTGCTCCAGTGTAGACACTTACTACAGCAATGGGAGGGGTTCTCCCACTGCTGTAGGATCAGTGGTTCTCTAACTTATTTGATCACGCCCCCCTTTGTGCCTGTAGCATCTCCCGCCACACAAATACATATATGGCTGCCCAACTCTGAAGGCAGAGCGGAGAGTGGCGGCTGCTGGCCAGGCACCCAGTTGTGAAGGCAGCACCACTGCCAGCAGCAGCACAGAAAAGGGTGGCATGCTATGGCATTGCCACCTTTACTTTTGTGCTGCTGCTGGCAGAGGCGTTGCCTTCAGAGCTGCGTGCCTGGCCAGCAGCCACCGCTCTCCAGTCACTCCTTTCTGAAGGCTTAGTGGTTTCTCACCCCATATCCCCAAAGAATACATTCCATGCCCCCAGTTTGAGAACTTCTTCTGCAAGTAATCCACCTCCCCAAGAGACAGTAGCTAGGTAGACGGAAGAATTCTTCTATTGACCTAGCACTGTCTACACCAGGGGTTAGGCTGGCTTAATTGCATCTCTCAGGATGTGGGTTTTTCACACCCCCGAGAGAGGTAGCTATGCTGATGTAACTTTTCAGTGTAGACCACCCCTTAATGTAAGCAATCATCAAAACACTGATTTCTAAACCCAGTTCAATGTCTAGCGCTTTGATGAAAAATAGAGTTTCCGAAAATATTTTTACTATGATCCTTCAGTGAAATTCCATGCCTTTAACTGTTGCTCTTTAGGAGCTCAAAAATGTTGACAGAGGAGAAACAAAAGGGGGGGGGGGGGAGAAAAGGGAATTTATCTGCCTAAAAACTCTGACACAGCATTAAGGTTGCCTGGTGCTGCCTCGGGCCATTGTAGGACATCAAGTTCAGCTACACTAAAAGCTCTGAAAATTAAGCAACACACAGAGTTAAGGTATACACCACCCCTGCAAACCAACATTAACTCTGAGTAATGCCTCAATATGCCACAACACATACCACCACTATACCCTTAGGCCGTGGCTACACTCGAAACTTCAAAGCGCTGCCGCGAGAGCGCTCCCAAGGCAGCGCTTTGAAGTGCGAGTGTGGTCGCACGCCAGCGCTGGGAGAGAGCTCTCCCAGCGCTGCAGGTACCCCACCTCCACGAGGGGATTAGCTTACAGCTCTGGGAGCGCGGCTCCCAGCGCTGGGGCACTGTTTACACTGGCGATTTACAGCACTGTAACTTGCTGTGCTCAGGGGTGTGTTTTTTCACACCCCTGAGCGAGAAAGTTGCAGTGCTTTAAAGCACCAGTGTAGCCATAGCTTTAGAGATGTTACCCAACAGTCTGGGAACAGATCATAAGCACTCTAAGACAAAGTTTAACACCTTCTCTTCGCTGAGGCAAAACTCTCGTTTAGATCAAGCATAGCAAAACAAGAGCTACCTACACCTGGCTTGCACTCATACAGAGGCCATTCCTCACAAATCGCCCCAGACTTGCTAAATGTTACCACTCCTTCACCTCTGTCGTGAGGACATCACAGACATTGCCTTCACTTACATCTCACTTAGTCCTGGAGACTTGTATGTCACCAGACTGCTGACAATCCCCATGACAAAACTTCTGTGCATCACTAGTGACACAACCTAAAGATCTCAAATCTGAGAAGAGTCATACTTAACTCAAGATGCACATGCAGCTCTCTTCCTCTTACTGTACCAGCTCTGTCAACCTGCTCCAACTAATCCCTCCACTATTCAAAAACAGCTACACCTAACAATGAACACTGCTAGAGTACATGCAGATAAATGCTGCAATTCACATCAGTGGAACATAACACAATGAAACTTTACCATAGCCCCTTCAAATCTACCTACCATAGCTCCACTCTTAGCAAACCATTCCAATGACTACTGCCAGATCCAAGGAGCAGAGTTAAAGCTGGGTTGTCAGGGTGGCATGCATCTTAACTCTATTCTATTTCAGAAATTTATATTTGCATTATACCTTATCTGTTCATTTTTTGATTTTCAGAAGTTTGGAATGTAGCAGAACTCGATCGTCTGGCATAAGACAGTACTGGGCAACCTTAACTTCATCTTAACAAAGTTCTGGCAGTCCATTTACTAAGCAACATCTACTAAAACATTTAAGTAGAATTCTGTCCAGACAGAGGACCTAGAATTGTATTTGATAGTCACCCACTTGCAAAGACTTTTCCATATTTAACTCTATGTACCTACCAAGATATCAGTACTAGCAATGGTACTGAGCCTCAGGTATTCAACGGCTCTCTGCTGTAGTTCAACATCAGCATTCTTCAGCTGACTGTCACTGCGCAGTACATCTTGAATGGTAGTTTTGATTTCTGGAAATAGGTTCACAAACTTGATGTAGGTAGACAGAAGCAGTGCACGGGTGGGGACACTACACAGATGAAACTTGGAGTGCAGCAAGTTGAATTGAATCAGAGGACTTAAGGGAAAAAAATATAGTTTGTTCAGCTTTCCTGATATCATAATACATATGCATTAATTAATAATAACAGTTCAACACTCAGCTGTATGTGACCGTAATATTTGAGAGAGCCAGGAGAATTCATTGTAAGATTCCATGATAAACAATTATAGTATTTTAAGTGGTCTGTTTTAGAAGGTGTTCTTACCTGGATCTTGGGTCACCAGCTATTAGATTTCCAAATTCTCCCAGGATGTAGCCACCTACTTTTACCAGATTTTCATGGCATGCTGGTGCCTGAAGGGCCTGTAAAAGACCATTCAGTCAAAACCATTAGACAAAGAATTTAATCAATGACCAAAAGAAAGACTATATTATTCTACTCTAAACGATATCACTATAGTGATGCTACATTACTCTGCAACTTTTAGGGAAAAGCTCCTCAAGCGTGAACCACAAAACACTTGCACGGGTTTGCAAAGAGCTGCCAGGTCACATTATCTCCTATGAGTAGAAAGTGGAATATGCATATGTAAGCAGTACATACAAAAGAAATAGCAATGGGGCAAGGAAAAGTTATTTACTGGTAATTCTGTTAGTTTCCTGTTCTCCCATCCTACAATAGTGAATTATAGGATAGTGTTCTATGGTGCCACCTACTGGGAAGGAAGGAGCTAAACAATTGTGAAAGTTCTCATCTGTGAATGAAGGCTTCCCTAGCTAAATGGCCTCTAAAACTCAAGATGGTATGCCTCATCCTAAGTGCGACCTCAGACCCACCTAAAAATATTAAATTCATCTGTAACCTTTCCCTTGTTAGAGCCAAAAACAGTTGCTCAGCTTCTTCTGGACTCAAGAACATGCTCAATATCCAAACAAGAGCAGCATTGTGTCATAGGGATAAGGGTGAATATACTAGTTTGTAAAGGGGGAATCCAGTATTCCTCTTTGGAATGAATCCCCAAGGATGCTGAAAATCCATCTTTCTGGAAAGAAAGGTGGGCAAGAAGAAATGGGGAAGTTCAACTACCTTATTTGGACAAGGTCACAGCAATAAGGCAGAACTCAAACAGGACACCCATCAGAACCTGCAGGATGAGGGTCATATCCCATTAAGGTATCATTGAATGCATTAAGGGTCTTTGAGATTGTTCTTGAAATTCAACTATGAAGTCCCAGCATACTGGAGTTAGTGAGACAAGGCAGCAGCATCCCTGGTGTCACAGCAAGTGATGAAGATCTTCCAGATCTGAGACTAAGCGTGAGGCAAGCCAAAGCCAAAAGGTGGTTGCAGAACACAGGTCCGAGAAAGAATAAGTCTGGAATCTCAGGCAATGTCCACTGAGAGCAGGGGGGGGTGGGGGAGAACCACTAAACTCATCAGGTTTAAAATCCAGTAGCAACTTAGGGTATGTCTACACTACGAAATTAGGTCGAATTTATAGAAGTCGGTTTTATAGAAATCGTTTTTATACAGTCGATTGTGTGTGTCCCCACACAAAATGCTCTAAGTGCATTAAGTCGGCGGACTTCGTCCACAGTACCGAGGCTAGCGTCGACTTCTGGAGCGTTGCACTGTGGGTAGCTATCCCACAGTTCCCGCAGTCTCCGCCGCCCATTGGAATTCTGGGTTGAGATCCCAATGCCTGATGGGGCAAAAACAGTGTCGCGGGTGATTCTGGGTACATGTCGTCAGGCCCCCACTCCCTCCCTCCCTCCCTCCCTCCCTCCGTGAAAGCAACAGCAGACAATCGTTTCGCGCCTTTTTTCTGCCCAGACGCCATAGCACTGGGATCATGGAGCCCGCTCAGATCACCGCGGCAATTATGAGCACTATGACAACCACGCGCATTATCCTGGAGTATATGCAGAGCCGGAACCTGGCAAAGCAAAACCAGGAGGAGGAGGAGGAGGAGGCAACAGCAGCGCAGAGGCAACAGCAGCGCGGTGACGAGAGTGATGAGGAAATAGACATAGACTTCTCACAAAGTACGGGCCACAGCAATGTGAAAATCATGGTGGTAATGGGGCAGGTTCATGCCGTGGAACGCCGATTCTGGGCCCGGGAAACAAGCACAGACTGGTGGGACCGCATAGTGCTGCAGGTGTGGGACGATTCCCAGTGGCTGCGAAACTTTCGCATGCGTAAGGGCACTTTCATGGAACTTTGTGACTTGCTTTCCCCTGCCCTGAAGCGCCAGAATACCAAGATGAGAGCAGCCCTGACAGTTGAGAAGCGAGTGGCCATAGCCCTGTGGAAGCTTGCAACGCCAGACAGCTACCGGTCAGTCGGACATCAATTTGGAGTGGGCAAATCTACTGTGGGGGCTGCTGTGATTCAAGTAGCCAGGGCAATCAAAGAGCTGCTGATATCAAGGGTAGTGACTCTGGGAAATGTGCAGGTCATAGTGGATGGCTTTGCTGCAATGGGATTCCCTAACTGTGGTGGGGCGATAGATGGAACCCATATCCCTATCTTGGCACCGGAGCACCAAGCCAGCGAGTACATAAACCGAAAGGGGTACTTTTCAATGCTGCTGCAAGCACTGGTGGATCACAAGGGACGTTTTACCAACATCAACGTGGGATGGCCAGGAAAGGTACATGACGCTCGCGTCTTCAGGAACTCTGGTCTGTTTCAAAAGCTGCAGGAAGGGACTTTCTTCCCAGACCAGAAAATAACCGTTGGGGATGTTGAAATGCCTATAGTTATCCTTGGGGACCCAGCCTACCCCTTAATGCCATGGCTCATGAAGCCATACACAGGCAGCCTGGACAGTAGTCAGGACCTGTTCAACTACAGGCTGAGCAAGTGCAGAATGGTGGTAGAATGTGCATTTGGACGTTTAAAAGCGCGCTGGCGCAGTTTACTGACTCGGTTAGACCTCAGCGAAAACAATATTCCCATTGTTATTACTGCTTGTTGTGCGCTCCACAATATCTGTGAGAGTAAGGGGGAGACGTTTATGGCGGGGTGGGAGGCTGAGGCAAATCGCCTGGCCGCTAATTACGCGCAGCCAGACACCAGGGCGATTAGAAGAGTACAGCAGGGTGCGGTGCGCATCAGAGAAGCTTTGAAAACCAGTTTCATGACTGGCCAGGCTACGGTGTGAAAGTTCTGTTTGTTTCTCCTTGATGAACCTCCCCCCCGCCCCCGCCCGGTTCACTCTACTTCACTGTAAGCTAGACACCCTCCCCTCCCCCCTTCGATCACCGCTTGCAGAGGCAATAAAGTCATTGTTACTTCAAATTCATGCATTCTTTATTAATTCACACAAATAGGAGGATAACTGCCAAGGTAGCCCAGGAGGGATGGGGGAGGAGGGAAGCGCTGGGTGGGGTGGGGGAGGAGGGAAGGACAAGGACACCGTGCACTATAAAACTTTAAAACTTTAAAAATTAGAAACTTCAAAACTTATTGAAGGCCAGCCTTCTGCTGCTTGAGCAATCCTCTGGGGTGGAGTGGCTGGGTGGCCGGAGGCCCCCCCACCGCGTTCTTGGGCGTCTGGGTGAGGACGCCATGGAACTTGGGGAGGAGGGCTGTTGGTTACACAGGGGCTGTAGTGGCGGTCTGTGCTCCTGCTGCCTTTCTTGCAGCTCAACCATACGCTGGAGCATCTCACTTTGATGCTCCAGCAGTCGGAGCATGGACTCCTGCCTTCTGTTCTCAATCTGACGCCACCTCTCAGATTCAGCCCGCGATTCAGCACGCAACCTCTCCGATTCAGCACGCGATTCAGCCCGCCACCTCTCCTCGCGTTCAAACTGTGCTTTTCTGCAGTCAGACATTGTCTGCCTCCAAGCATTCTGCTGAACCCTGTCAGCGTGGGAGGCCGTCTGGAGCTCCGAGAACATTTCATCCCGAGTTCTCTTCTTCCTCCTTCTAATCTTCACTAGCCTCTGCGAAGGAGAAACATTTGCAGCTGGTGGGGGAAAAGGGAGATAGGTAGTTAAAAAGACACATTTTAGAGAACAATAGGATCACTCTTTCCCGTTAAACCTTGCTGTTCACATTACATAGCACAAATGCTTTCGTTACAAGGTCGTATTTTGCCTCTATTTATATTGAGGGTCTGCCGATTTGGTGTGAGAGATCACTCACGCAGGGCCAGGCAACAGAATTCGGCTTGCAGGCAGCCATGGTAAGCCACAGTCTTTTGGCTTCTTTAACCTTAATAACATGTGGGAATGGTTTCAAACAGCAGCACCCTCATTTTCCATACCAAGCAGCCGTTGGGTTGGCCATTTAAAATGGTATGGCAATTTAAAAGGAGGGAGGGATGCGGTTGCCGGGTTAACGTGCAGCACAAACCCAACTAACCCCCCCCCCCCCCCCCACACACACCCAATTCCCTGGGATGATCACTTCACCCCTCCCCCCACCGCGTGGCTAACAGTGGGGAACATTTCTGTTCAGCCGAGCAGGAACGGGCACTCTGAATGTCCCCTTAATAAAAGCACCCTATTTCAACCAGGTGACCATGAATGATATCACTCTCCTGAGGATAACACAGAGAGATAAGGAATGGATGTTGTCTGAATGCCAGCAAACACCGGGACCATACGCTGCCATGCTTTGCTATGCAATGATTCCAGACTACGTGCTACTGGCCTGGCGTGGTAAAGTGTCCTACCATGGCGGACGGAATAAGGCAGCCCTCCCCAGAAACCTTTTGCAAAGGCTTTGGGAGTACATCCAGGAGAGCTTTCTGGAGATGTCCCTGGAGGATTTCCGCTCCATCCCCATACACGTTAACAGACTTTTCCAGTAGCTGTCCTGGCCGTGAATGCCAGGGCAAATTAATCATTAAACACGCTTGCTTTTAAACCATGTGTAATATTTACAAAGGTACACTCACCAGAGGTCCCTTCTCCGGGGTCTGCGAGCACGCTTTGGGATTCGGTGGGTTCGGGGTTTACTGGCTCCAGGTCCAGGGTGATAAACAGATCCTGGCTGTTGGGGAAAACGGTTTCTCTGCCTCCTTGCTGTGAGCCATCTCCCGTCTGTTCATCATCATCGTCTTCCTCGTCCCCAGAACCCGCTTCTGTGTTGCGTGAGTCTCCATTGACGGAGTCATAGCACAGGGTTGGGATAGTGGTGGCTGCACCCCCTAGCATGGCATGCAGCTCGGCGTAGAAGCGGCATGTCTGCGGCTGTGCCCCGGACCTTCCGTTTGCCTCTCTGGTTTTCTGGTAGGCTTGCCTTAGCTCCTTAATTTTCACGCGGCACTGCTGTGCATCCCTGTTATGGCCTCTGTCCTTCATGCCCTTTGAGACTTTTTCAAATGTTTTTGCATTTCTTTTACTGCTACGGAGTTCCGCTAGCACGGATTCGTCTCCCCATATGGCGATCAGATCCCGTACCTCCCGTTCGGTCCATGCTGGAGCTCTTCTGCGATCCTGGGACTCCATCATGGTTACCTGTGCTGATGAGCTCTGCGTGGTCACCTGTGCTCTCCACGCTGGGCAAACAGGAAATGAAATTCAAACGTTCGCGGGGCTTTTCCTGTCTACCTGGCCAGTGCATCCGAGTTCAGATTGATGTCCAGAGCGGTCACAATGGTGCACTGTGGGATAGTTCCCGGAGGCCAATACCATCGAATTGCGGCCACACTAACCCAAATTCGAAATGGCAAAACCGATTTCAGCGCTAATCCCGTCGTCGGAGGTGGTGTAAAGAAATCGATTTAAAGAGCCCTTTAAGTCGAAAAAAAGGGCTTAATTGTGTGGACGAGTCCAGGCTTAAATCGAGGTAACGCTACTAAATTCGACCTAAAGTCGTAGTGTAGACCAGCCCTGAGTCACTACAGAGCCAGTGAAATCGTAACTGCCATTTCAGCATCTCATCTCAACACTCACCAGGAGGTGAGAGTTACAGTATCTGATAAAACAGTCAGCATGAAGGGGTGGTGCTCAGCCCCCAGGCTGGAAGCTGCCTCAGACTTCATTTCTGTCTTTGTTAATTTTTTCCATAATTTCATGGAGCCCCGACAGGACAGCAAGAATAGAAGGAGACGCAGGAGGAAGACAGCAGGAAAGAATGTGAAGACTCTATGCTTCTAAGCTGAGGAGGCAAAGAAAGCTGCGAGACATCTGTCTGCGGCATATGTAATCTGGGATGCAAGTTCATGACTGTCGCCTTGCTTCCAAGCAGGCAGCACCCTAATGCTGTGTCCCTTACTCCACTATCATAGAATGGAATAGGTGAGGTAGAACAATGAACACAACATTTTTGAAAACCAAAAAAGCAATTCAACACATTTCTGTATGTGTGATCTGACTGTATGTAAAAAAGGGATAAGTCGTCGATACCATCTAATACAAAGGTGGGCAAACTACAGTCCACAGGCCACATCCGGCCTGCGGGACCCTCCTGCCCGGCCCCTGAGCTCTTGGCCCGGGAGGCTAGCCCCCAGCCCCTCCCCTGCTGTTCCCCCTCCCCCACAGCCTCAGTGCGCCGCACCGCTGGCGCAATGCTCTGGGCGGCCGGGCAGAGCCTGGCCTGACCCGGTGTTCTGTGCTGTGTGGCTGGCTCCAGCCGGGTGGCACGCCTGTAGCGCCGCCAGCCACCGGTGCTCCAGGTAGTGTGGTAAGGGGGCAGGGAGCGGGAGGGGTTGGATAAAGGGCAGGGGAATTCAGAGTGGTGGTCAAGGGGCGTGGCGGTCAGGGGACGGGAAACAGGGGGGTTAAATGGGGGCGGGGTCCTGGGGGGCAGGAAGGAGAGGGGGGGGTTGGACGGGGCAGCAGGGGGCAGTCAGGGGTTCTGGGGTCGGTCAGGGAGAAGGGGTGATTGGATGGAGCAGGGGTCCCCGGGGGGGGGGGGGGGGGGGGGGGGCATTCGGGGATGAGGGGGGGGGGTGGGTGGGGGGGGGGGGGGGAGGGGGGGGGGGGGGGTTGGGGGGGGGAGGGGGCCCCGGGGGTAGGGGCCGGGCCACGCCTGGCTGTTTGGGGAGGCACAGCCTCCCCTCACGTACCCTCCATACAATTTCTGAAACCAGATGCAGCCCTCAGGCCAAAAAGTTTGCCCACCCCTGATCTAATATAATGGAGGAAATCAGCTGTTTATTTTAAACTTGCTAAAGTCTCACTTTTACTAGATATAACCTTTACAAAATACCTTCAGAAGTACTATGTACTTTAATTAAAGAGCATGGACTATCAATATCACCAGAAAGGTGTTTGTAAAACCCACTTTGAAAATAGAAGCTTTCGAAGTAACAAATCCTCCAGGTCTTGTGGCATTACCTATGAAAACCAGGGGAAAACCAAATCAGAAAGAGAGGTTTCCCACTGACTTTGGTCTCTGGCAAGACTATCCACTGATTCAAGACACAAAGGTTCAGCAGTGCACAACTGAAGTCATTCTTCTCTTTCAAGCCCTGCAATTTAATTGCCATCAACATATCACGGGAATGGCTAATGAGAATATGGTTTTTAATTAGATAATATTGTGTGTAGTTTGCACTTCCATACAGAAACATAGGGTCTTTCCATCTTGGAAGTGTAAAAACTGTCACTCTTACCTCAAAGACTGTCTTTGCTGCATATCCTTGCACATCATCTCTGTTAATCACAATCTGAATAACTCTGTACCACACCTCTTCACTGACGTAGTCCCCGGCAATACGAATCAAATTCAAGATTGTATCCACATACCAGGTATAATCCACTGCATACTTCTCAGCTAGAATTGCAACCTTCAGCACCTGAGCAAAACAAAGAACTGAAGTAAATCTAAAGAAATCTACAATAAATGGGTATCCTTAGCTAAAAGGCATGATCCAAGCCAAGAAGTTACTGTGAAGCGCTGTTCACTGAAATAAGTGTTGAGTCAAGGAGGAATGTAGAAAACACAGTATCTAATAACAGGGTTCCAGAAATCCTTGCTCAAATAAAACCCTTATTGATGTTAGTGTCAGTTTTGCCTGAATATGCACTTGGGCCCTTAGTAAAGGCAGGCCAAACAACGTAGAAAAATATAGTTAATAAGATTTGAACCATTTAAGACCTGTGTATCAGAAAGTCAGAGCGCATTTGTTATACACACAGCAGCTTGGAGACAGCTTGATACCTCCTCTAGATTGGGGTATATCTATAACAGCATTTCTTGAGAGAAGAGTAAACAAGTTAAAGTAGACTATGGTATCCTTGAGCTGTATAATTAATAAATTAATCCAGGTTGCTGACAGAATAGGACAGTACAAGAAGTGAGATCTTTGAACAATTTAAACCTGCCAATTAAGGATTCTTGATCAGAGAACTCAATTTGTTGCAGTTGTACAGAGGAAAAAAATATTCCCAGATTACCGACATATAAAACATGCTCATACCCTGGGTAAAGCCTTAAAGGGTTATAGGTGTTGAGTGGGTTCTGGGGGCCAATATTAAATAATGTTTTCACCTCCCAGCTCACAGAGAGCATCAAGTACCAAAGAATAGACATTTCAATTACTAATCTTCACTCAAACCTTCCCAGCATGTTTAGGGTGCCAAGAAAATATACCTGAGCACTTCCCCTCCACTTTAACTCTCACCTCATATAAAGTATTGATTTCCAAGAAGTACTAGGGATTGAAAGACAGTTCTATGTTTTGCAACAATTAGAGTATTACATACATACTATACAAATTAGCACTTTGATTTAATCACACTAAGTTTTTAAAAAACTAGAGTTCTGCTGTACATCGTACAATTTAACACTAATCTAACAAATACAAATCTTGAGGCCAGTGAAGGAAATTTGACAGTACAATACGTAGTTCTGCGCCATCCAGAATTTGAGAATAAAGTTTCATTTTTAATATCACACTCCTGCCAAGGACAACACACATAATTCTAACAATAAAAAGCTAAATTATTAGACCACAACCACCTTTCAGATCACATTTTTTAAATTTTTGCTACCTTGAAAATATCTTTAATAGAGAACGATTACACAACATCCAACAGCATGCTGTGTTTTCCAACACAGGCTAATTGAGATTGGCAAAGGGGGGACAAATAACTCACAATTTCTTCTCTAATGGAATAATCAGCAGTCTCCAAGTAATTTAGCATTTCGGCCACAATCTGCTGGGCATTGCTTCGGTCACACATGGCATACAGGAGGTCTACTGCTCTTTGTCTTACACTCACATCCCTTTCGGTCTGTAAGAGAAACCATAATGTTCACTCAAAGTAGAAGTTCTATGGAAAATCATGTGACAGGCAAGAGAATCCAAAATTACTTCAGTAAATTACATAAATGGGAACTGAAGAGATGCAGCTTCCATATTGAACACTGAATTACTGTTAAGGATTTACTGTAACAATTGCCACAGTTATCTGTGTTATTCCTACATAGAGGTACTATGCAAGTTCATTCTGCAACCAAGAACCTAGGAGTACACTCTATTTCCAGTAATATAAGCTGCTTGCTTCATTCCCACCTCCATCATGCATCTAGGGAAGGGATTAGCTGAGGCCTATTTATTTATTTTGGGCAAGAGTTATTGTGTAAAAGTTTTTTCACAGTTAGTGCACTTTGTTTTTCTACTGTATATTTTAAAATTTGTAGAAGTGCCTGGAGAACAGGAAAGGCACTTAGTATAAAATGACATATCAAACCAGTACCCTACCAAGTAATGCAGAGATAGTACTGGCCCATTTAACCCTTATGGCCTATTACCTTTTTGTACAGAACTAAGCATTTGCCACCTTATGGGACATTAATAAGCATTACTAAGATTGTCAAGTTGTCAGAACAGGGGGGACATTAACTAGCTATCTGGAGGTTTTAAATCAGACATATTCAGCATTAATGGAAGTTGCAGTTAAATGCATTAAGGGTACTGCTGTGACAAACTAGGGCATATAACCCACCTTATGAATCTAGAAAAAAATAATTAATACACTTCAGAGGTGCTACTGGACAAAACACTGAAGAAATCAAGATATCTGAAAAAAACCAATTCTGTACTGTGTTTTGAATCTGTTGCCCTTGTGTTAAATTCATTAGCGGGTTTTGAATCAGTGGATGTCTGAATTGCAATTGTGCCTCAAACCCCACTACTCTAGGCACAAATGCAGTTCAAACATCCGTCCACTGATAAAAACCTGCAAGAATGTACAGTACAGACTACTGCTTCCTTCCTTTTCAAGTCTTGTCTCCTGACATTTGAATGTTATTATAATGTGGCTTAAGTAAGAAAACTCATGACACGACTACTCTGAGAAGTAAGAACACTGATGAGCTTAGCACAAGAGCAACAGATTCAAAACTGATGCAGAACATATGCCAGAATTTTTAAACGCTTGATATTTACCTTCAATGCATTGATAACTGTTTCTATATGAGTTTTCACGGCTTCATGGGAAAATTCAGAGCTGGCAAGCGTGCACATGCTTTCCAGTGCTAGATAACGCAGATTAGTTTCCCGGTGCTGCAAGAACTGACCTAGTTGGTTACAGGCACGGACTAGCAGGTTTGGCTCACTGCACAGAACAGGAGAGAAAGTGAAAGAGGGTAAAAAGCAACAAATTAGAAAAATATTATAAGAACACTAGGTAATTACTCCACAAGAGTAGTGCACATCAGAATTGGCTTTATTATAAAGGAATAAGAATTAAACTGAAACTACTCAAGTGTCCCTACGGAGATAGTTAGTGCACATCTATGTATTGCAGGAGATAATTAAGTTTTCAGATATTGTAAACATTCATAGCCTCTCTTTAGATTATAGAAGTGGGTTAAGACTAGAAACAGGGCCCAGATCCACCAACTCAGAAGCTATTTCTCAAACACCAAAACAATCAATTCTCTGGTGCAACATTCCATAGCCACAAGTATTGTTCCAATCGAAGTATGTCCAGCTGCCCGCAACTAAGGCATGTAATTCCCTGCATTATGCAGATGAATGCAGGGCTCACACAGATACATTCCTCCTCCCATTCACTACCAGATGATTAAAAACAGTTTTCCTCCTTTATGGATACATCCTGTGCAGTTTCCACATTAAAAAATATCAAACCTGTATTTTATTGTGATGGTGAGTAAATATGAAACAGGATCCCAGGCAGCTACACAGGGCTGCTCAGGCCACAATAAAAGCATAACCCTGATAGATACATCTTGTTATTAAAGCAGAAACCAAAGTAGTTTTATTGCCAAATAAAGAAGTTTATCCAAGATACAGCCCAGCCCAGATTGTCTGAAGCCTTGTTGGCCCCCAAGCAGTTATTCAGTTTTTAAATTAAGTACCTGAAATTGACTGAAGAAATTAAATGTAGTGTAGCATAAACAGTCAAGACTCCATATAGATATTCTTGCAATTAAGTGTTATTAGAATGGATTTTCATCTATACTAGGACTCAGAAATAGTAGACCTGCTGTAGTTGCTTGGAATTTTAGAATTTATGCAGCAGCAAAGACAGCTAAAAAGGTGAATATAAGACTTTGCTTCCACTATGGATAATACAGACTCAGCTTGTACAAACTGAATAGTGTTTTTCAGCAGAGTTATGGTTATACATTGTTCAAATGTGAACAAGAAGCAAAAGCTAAAATGATGGCTCATTTTGAAGTCAAAACAGTTCTCAAGCAAGTGAGCATGCAATATCTGTGTGCAGTCAGCTTAAGCATAAGTCTAACATCAAACTGAGTTTCTGAAAAAATAATTTATTTTTTATTTTTTCAAGTTTACAAGATAACCCTACAGGTTCACATTTACATGAGGAGAAAGCTATACTCTTGCTCAATGAATATGATTTTATATATTTCATGTGTCCTTTGTGTATATTCTTTCAAGTGACCTGGGTTCAACTGTACTCTTTAAAATCTAAATTGAGACAGTTATCATAAAATAGCAGGTTAAAGGTAGTAATTTTCAGGAGATGGTAATAGAAAATGAAACTGAATTTTATTAGAAGGTAAATTAATGTTAAGGACAATGTCAAGCATGGTAGCCTTAAGCATTGCTCTACAAGTAGTAGACTCACCTGTCATGGTGTATAATTAAGCTTATTGCCTCAAATAGCACAGCATTCTTTGCATTTGAGTGTTGCACTTTCTTAGATTTTGGGGGCTCTTGAGCTTTGTTAAGGATAGTTTCCAGGCATTCTGTGAGACGACCACGTACCGCAGCATCTTCTGGAGGAAACAAGACAAATTGTTGGACAACTTCATTTTGCTCAACACTACTGATTAAATACCCATCCTTGCCTTCAGATGAAGTTATTCCCCAATTGAGAAGAAAATTGTTGGTGTCAGCCCTAAATTTACAGAAGAACTCTATGAACATAAGGGTGGAATTAGAAGACTCCCTACATTGCATGGAACAGTGTTGGCAACTAACACAATTCTTTTACCTGGAGGTGGATAGCACTGTAACAACCTCAAAAGCTTTACAGACAACCAAGGAGCAGGGACAAAATAATAGGTATAATCCTGGAGATCGGTTGATGCAGATGTCACAATCTGTAAAAACACAAATAATCAGCATCTGAATGACAGAAGTTCATAAGATGATCTGACATTATGAAAATGTTCACTATTCATTTTAAGTACCAATACAATGTGTAAATGAACTTACAGTTAGACATAACAAATTTTAATAGTATATAAAGGCAAAGTATAAGTTTCATTTTTAATAGGCTGAATAAATCACCTAATAAGGATTAATGTGCAAATAATACAATAAGTAATTCAAAAATCAATATACCTAAATAAGACACTGAAGAATATCAGTTGTATCAATGTCAGTAATCAATAACTCAGCCAATTAGAAATGTCTTACATTTAGTTTTATAGGACTAAAGAAACCTAATTTAATAAAGACTGAAAAGTGTTTGTTCAAAAACAAACAGATGAGTGAGAAAAAAAAAAAAATCACGTACCCATCCACCACTGGATGGTGCAGATAGTTGCAAAGTGAACCCTTGATAGATTCATATGCTTCAGATTGATATTGCAAAAAATCAGCAGGGCTTCTCTTTTTCAGGATTTAATTTCATTTTGGGAGTTATTTTTTGGCAATTTTTAGGTTTTTTTAGTTATTCAGGTTTTTCAAGGCTCTCTCTTTGTATATAGAGTAATCCTTGAAATGTTCCCTAGTCTGCTTTAAAGTAGTACTATTTAAAACAGAATTATGTTAAAATGTACTAGATAACCACCAGCAGGGTCTACACAGACTAATGAATGCACAACACATTAGACACTTTAGAAGTCCACGTTACTGCTCTGTGTAGACAAAACCACAGATACAAGTAAACATTTTTTGTATTTTTCTGGTGATTACTGGATAAACACCAATTTTTTTTTATTTTTTTATTTTTTTTTGCATTTGTGGTGTTTTATTAGTGTTCATCGATTAAAACCAAAAATCAGAAGCCCTCAATATCAGATACAGAAGTGCCTTGTGGAGTTCACGACCTCTAATACCAAGGTGAAAATCTCATCCATTTTGCCACAAAAGTCTGTACTGTAGAATCTTTTCTACTGTTTATCAACATATTTTGAACCTATGTAGAACAAGATTTCTCTAGGTTCATTCGCCATCCGACAGCGAGGCTGGGAAACAGAGGAAATTCAGGTCTGGTGCAAAATTGACCTTTTGTTTGGTAACACGAGGTCTGGAATCAGAGGCAATGATCTTAGGTGGCAGACAGACAGATTGTGTATCTCAGTGAATCAAAATTGTCTCTGCTACACTGGTACTATTAATATCATCTTTTCACAGTACTGCCTGATCTTGTGTAAGACCCTCAGGAATAAACACAGAATAGGTGGGTTTGTATATATTGGGTCCTTGACCACCAGCTTAGAAAAGCAACCGAAAGCAAGCCTGGGATGATAAATCTCTCTAGAACATAAGACCTGACACTTGCGTACTGTTGTATATCACAAACAGGTCCATGCAATGGTAGCCGTAATCTAAAACGTCTTATTTGAGTGAGTCTTTGATCTCCCACTTGCGATTCGAAGTGAACTAGCCACTTAGCTCGCCCCCTAGGCTGTTCTGCAGATGTAAGCATACTTGAAGTGTTTCTTTCTAGAGGTTGGGGTTTAGACCCAATGAAACGAAATGTGGCCAGTGAATCCTTCAGCAAATGAAGAGCATCATCTGTTTTGGAAGGCCAAATTCTCTACCATGGACTGAACCTCCTGTGCAAAGCCAGAGCTCCGAAGCCATGAAGCTCTTATTACTGCCATGGCCTTTGATCATGAGGCAGTGTCTGCCGCACCCAATTCAGCTGTAGGCAGGGTTTGGCCACCAATAAACAATTGCCCCTCTTATATGTTGGAGACAGGAATTAACATTTGAGAAGAGAACAAACCTGAAACAATGAGTAAATAAATTAGCCAGCAATATTGGGAAGTCCATTGAAAGACTGCACAAATGGAAATCTGAAATCTGCCACTTTGGAGACACAGAATTCCTGGCAATTCTTTTAGAGGAGTGGGTACTTAACTGGCTCAAAAGTCTGATGTAATAGAATGGTTTCCCAATGTGAAGCTGGCTGGACATGAAGGGGAAATAATTTGTAGTAAATAGTAAAATAAAATATGTCACTGCTTACAGTTAAATTATGCACCAGTGGATTTCTTCATCTTTAAGGACATAGGCAACAAGAGGAAATGTTTATGGATGTTCAGTTCATCAGCAACAGACCAATAAAATATTAACATAAGAAGGGCTATACAAGTACTTTGCAAATATTAATATTCAACAGAGATTGAAATCACTTGCAGATGCAATACAGCAAGTCTGTTTCAGAGCAGACCATAACCCAAGTCTGTTAATTCAGTCCAAGTGAATCTGATCTAGAAAGTTAAACAGCCCTGGTTACATTTCACTACGGCTTTTTAATAAGAGACTTACTCTGCTTAGCCTAGAGACAGCCAAAGATACTGAAGTTTTAAACTCTTCTGGGTTCTTCTGTGCCAAAGTAGTGATAAGACTGGTAGCAGCAGTAACCACACCCTGGAGGAAAACAGAATTACTAACGTTTTTGTTCAAATATCAAATATTTTACATCTGAAATTGTTTAAAAGCTTCAAATGAAAGACGGCCATTTGTTATGTACCAGACACCCAAATTTATCCTTAAGTTTAGTATCATCTTCTTTAGTGTATACTATTAAGCCTAAAAGCCAAAATCCAGTTTACATTAATCCACAGTTGTAAGTGATACCTTAAAATAAGCTAGCTGGCTTTTGTCAATTTTTTTCCAAGTAGAAAAAGGAAAGGTAGTAAGACTTCTTGGATACTCCCTCTTATCCACAATATCTCCACGACACGGCCCCAGAACTGGTAACCCTCCCTTCTGGCCAAAAGCTGAAATGATTACTATTTATGTTTGTTAAAAAGTTAGAGTACTGTCAGCTCAGTGCTATTGCATGACACATTTGCTGTGTTTTCAGTGGTATGCTACACTATGCCTTGCTTGCATTGATGGTGCTCCACATTTTTATTAAGGAAGAGTAGTCCTATCAAAGATCAGAAAAGCAGGATTTCAGTCTAATTCTGAATGCTAAAACAAATATACATTCCAAGTCAGGTTCAGTAAAAACAAATTATGCAATGGAAGAAAGCAAACAGCTAGGAAGGAGCGATCTTGCTTTTGCAAGGAGCATGGAAGAAAGGATGCCTACCCCAATTGTGACAGCAGGCTAGCTGCAAACATCTTGTCTATTATGTTTCACTTATGAAATGGGAACTTCAGATGGTTCGATTATTAAGTTTCAGTGTAGCTTAAGTACCCCTATAGGCACTGCTAACTGCTGTTTTGAAATTACTGAACAGCAATATGCAATCACATCCACACCCAGGATGACAATGCTGCGATTTCAGGGTCCTGTCATTTTCCTATATTGATAGTAATAGGCGCTTAATTTATACCACAGCCCTCACAAGGGGAGCTTTTAGGTGTTTGTGAAACATGCGTGCGTGCACACACACACTTATATGGGACACGAGGTTTTTTTTTTAAACCAGGCGTACAGTAGAACACATGGGAATACCAACCCCTTACTGATGTAGGTCTAAATATTGACTAATTCTAGACATTAAGTACCTTTCCCAGAGTAAGAAGAGCTCCGTGTCTCTCAAAAGCATGTCTCTTTCACCAACAGCAGCTGGTCCAGTAAATATTACCTCATCCACCTGGTCTCTCTAATTCTAGACATGACTCTCAGGAATTAGTATAACCAATAACTGATTAAAAGAGAGGCTATGGGGTATCTTTATTTCTCCCTTTAGGAGAACTGCAATTCAACCTGTGTTTTATTTTTTTTTAAACACTCAGTAATGCAAAAATGTAAATTGTGGATATGAATTAGTCTCACAGCAATTTAAATAGTTTCCTTCATTTAACATGTTAACAGAAACTATGATTTCCCCTACAGTGACTGCCCTAGACCACTGAATGGCATCCCAGAAGAAATAATGCTATCATAAGCTTACCAAATGCTGGTCATTGAGAAGATGCACCACCCTGGATGTCCAATCTCCCATGGGAACGAAGTCAGGAGAAGTTCTGTACAAACGCAGCAAGCACAAGGCAGCACTCTGCTTCACGCTATCCATGGTGTCTCTGCAAGATAACACCTCTTTTCAGCCCAAATTAAGAATCTTGGTACTACACAGTGGACTGGTATCTGGTCATGCTTTTCCCAGGCCACTAAACACTATTATCCAGGAGTAAACAAGAATGGAAACCACCACAAGGGGTTTTAGTATTTTTTTTTAATTAAAATTATTAGATCCCCTAGTTAATTATTTAAATTATTTTCAACTACTTTACATTTGTTAAGTACTTTGATAAGTGGTTTAAAAATTTGGCTAGTTACACTAGCTGGTGTAACTTCTTCTGTATCCTTTGCTAAACACTATTTGGCAACATAAAAGCAATAGTGAGCCACAACACTCCCTCGTCTCCTAAAGCAACAGTACCTATTGGGTTTCCGGGAAGTGGGCGTGCGAAAGCCCGCCCACTGCTAAAGGATCCCCCCCCAGCCTAAGGGGAGGACCCACAGGACCTGAAACCCAAATGATTTCGGGGGACAACTAATGAAAAACAGGGACAGGAGTGTGGTCAAAGGGTCAAAAGAAGGGAACCTGATGAGGACACCGAGCAGAGAACCCCGGACAGCGCCCACTGCTCCTCAAAGGCGTCAAGGGAGCCAGTGGACGCCGCCCAGAGGAACTCTGCCCGGATGGGTGAACGGACAGAGGATCGGAAACAGGCCCCACAGTCACAGGAGTCTCCATTGGCCAACCTCCTCTCCCTGGTCGCATAGATGGCCATTTTAGCTAGAGCCAGGAAGAAGTTGACCAGGAGGTCCCGTGACTTCGGGGGGCCACGGATAGGGAGTGCGTAGAGAAGGAGGTGAGGAGAAAAAAAGTGCAGCCAGAAACATAACAGAAGGTTCGTGAGGAGCCGGTATAGGGGCTGCAACCTGGCGCACTCCAGGTAAACGTGCGCCAGGGTCTCCCTCATGCCGCAAAAGGGGCAGGTNGGCCCAAGCAGCGGGCAGCAAAGTGGCCCTCACCTCCTGAAGTACGCGCCGGGGAGTACAAGGCCTGGAGAGCCCCATNACCAGGGTCTCCCTCATGCCGCAAAAGGGGCAGGTGTCAGGAACAGGGGAGAACCGCGCCAAGTACACGCCCGTGCTCACGGCCCCATGAAGGAGCCTCCAGCTGACATCCCCGGCGGGCCTCGGGACCAGGGTGGAATATAGGCTGGCCCACCGGGGCTTCTCACCCTCCAGAGGTGGCAGAAGGTCCCGCCACTTTGTGTCGGGGCGGGACACGAGGGTGAGAAGGTGAAGGGTGTGGAGCACGAGCGTGTATAGGTGTTTCCTTAGCGCGGTCTGGAAGCGGACCGGCTGCAGATCGTGCAGCCGGCTCATGGAGAAGGGGCGGGGGGGGCCAGTTGGGTCCACGGGGCAGGGGCCCGACGAAAAGGTCCGGAGGGCCTGGGGTGGAGGGTGGGCGGGGCGCACCCTCTCGCAGGACCCGGTCGAGGTAGGCCCAAGCAGCGGGCAGCAAAGCGGCCCTCACCTCCTGAAGTACGCGCCGGGGAGTACAAGGCCTGGAGAGCCCCATGCGAGCATCAGGGGATCCAGCCAGTCTCCCCGGTCGTAATTCAGGAGGTCTCCGACTCTAGTGACTCCGACTCTAAAGCAACAGTACACACAGGAGATTTTTCTTCACTCTATAGCTGGAAGTACACTAGTGTGTTAGAGATGTGATAAGTCAGGATAAAGCAATACCAATGATCTTCAGACAGAATACATTTGAAATTAGAGAAGGGATGAGAGTGAAACCAGGATCTCAAGGTAGATGTCTGCAGTTGAAAAATGGTTTACAAATATTGTATGACCTTTATTTCCCAGAGAAGAGATACCAAAAGATGCTGTCTGGAGAGCACCATCAAACTCCATATACTTAATTTGCCTTGTCCATTAAGAATAACTCACAATCTTTAGGAAACGTGATTCATGAACAAGCTAATACATTTAAATTTCTAGGGCATTACTTGATTTCTGTAGCGGTATCCTGCTTGGTACCACATTATGGAACTAAATGTTTTCCTTTCAGCCACATGACTTAAGACAAAATTAAATGCAGCCCTTTATTGTATGGGGAACTGGTGGCAAATCCTAAATTTAGATTATTTAACATAAATATCGGAATAACTTTTGAAATCCAGCAAGGACAAAACCCTGAGGGCTAAACTGTCTCTTGCTTTCTCATGAAATTCTGTTCAGGCTTGGCTGAGCTCTGCAATGTTCAATCACCATTTATTTACCTTCTGTTGCTTGTGTACATCAGGAAAGTCAAAGTAACTGACTATGATTACTCTAACAAGCCAGGCCCATGCTGCTGTTGCTACTGCAACAGTATCACCACAACACTGTACTAGGAGTAACTGGCAAACGCCAGAGCATTTGTGGAAGTGACCAGGGAGAGGAAGGGGAAGAAGAGAGTCTTGCAGAGCCTGCTCCCTTCAGTTCCAATACATGACTTAGTGTCCCATTCTCCTTTGGGTGCCAACACATGAGGCAGAAGCTCTAGGACCGCCTATGAGAGGATGGTGGATCCCCTGATGAAGATATATGATAGGGTATTGTTAGCTGCACACAATGAAAATAGGTAGAAATTAAAAAAGAAAAAATACACTGAGGAAGTTGCATACAAAATCTTTGGAAGAATGGTTTTTAAGTGGCAAAGTCAAGCTCTTAAGTTAGAAAATGTTAGATTTACAATTGCATGTGCACAATTAAGGTTGCATGTGCATTGTGATGCAATTTCTAATTATATGATCATATGCAATTTTTTCCACAGGATCCTTGGCAAATTTCAGTGCCCAGGATGAACAAAGCCAGAATTAATCTTGCACAAGCAAGTACATCTGGCACTATCTGGAGGGCTTGACTTTACAACCCAATTATCTTTTTAGTATGCAATACATTCAATTATTTTTCTATTACAATGATGAGAGGTGAATGAGGCAACCAAAAATCTAATTAGTATTTCAAAAAGTGTATGAGAAGGATCCATACAAATTAAGAGTACTTAATACTAATAAAGAAAGCAGAATTGAACTGAATTACTACCTGGAGGTTTTCATTTCTTTTAAGACATGAGAATTCTCATGGACATAGGCCTAGTCCTATGATCATAATTTCTTATTACACACTTACTGGGGTGAATTCCAGTCAGATAATAGTTGCAAAACTTTTGTTTGGGCCACAGACTTGCTGGGCAAAACAGGGAAAAAAGATTAGTGGCAATTTAAAAGAAAACAGTCACTCAAATGATTTCCTGTGGATATAAAACCTTGCCTATTCCTATGTACACCTAGAAAGGAAATGTGGATTTTGGAGGAAGCTCGAATATACGGTGAAAAAAAGTGTTTTCACCTTCCTAATGAAATCATAGACAGCAATAATGAGCTTCCAATGGAGTACATTTCTAATAAGGAAATCTGTAGTTGAAGTATGGTGTTTTCAGATTCATTCACTGCCCATTTTATTAGGATTTATCTGAACAGGAAAAAGGGAACAGCTTTTGTTTTCCCAGGCAAAATATTTTGGATCACACTTCTGGGACAAAAAGTAGATACTTTTTAAAAAAAATTCATAGAAATGCGGGTAATGAACTGGACTCTGCAAAAATGCAATTTGGGTTATTAGCCAAGAGGTAAGTAGGCCAAAATATTTTAACTTGTGTGCAAAAAGATATCTATGTTTAGTCACTTAAGCAAGCAACCTGATTTTCAGGTGTGTTGAGCAATTACCTTCAGTTCCTAATGACGGCAATTGGCACCTCTAGAACATCAGGTCACTTAGGTGCATAAATATGGCTTTCGACCCCTAACTTCATGCTGAGAACCACTAGTACTACCTATTGTTGTGCAGTTGTTTCAAATACAATACAATACATACCCAGCTACAAGTATTTTTGGAATTTCTCCAGCAAATGCTTCTGCCATTTCCCGGCTACCCACATTGGCTATACAATGCAAAGCTAGTCCCATGAAGGTGGGGTTGCGGCTGGCCAGGTCATTCTTGATTGCATTGTTTATCAAGCGGATCAGCTCACTGTTGGAGTTCACTAGCACGGAGATGAAAAGATATCCCTGTGGTTCAGAAAAGGGACAAGAAAAAGTAATATTTCTGATAAATCAACTCAGCTAAAACTAATTTTATGCCATTTGCTAATATTGTACGGTATTCTATGCACTCATGCAGTTCCCCTCCAGCAATACTTGTCCTTACAGCTCTCCCAAGAGTTCTGTGTAAATAAGTCCCTGGAATTTCAGTCCAATAATAGAATAAAGAGGTCCAGAGTTGCAGAGTACAATAGCAATGTCTTCAGAGGGGAAAAAATAAAATCACATGTACATTCCACCCAGATCATATATTTTGCTCCTCAAAGACCCAAGCGCTGCTCAGTATTTGTCATACACCATCACTTCACATGCACCTAGTATATGCTAGTTTTCCTCTGAGTCTCAATGTCTAATGTTCTACTTAAAGAAAGTACCTTGTCTAATGGAATGTGTGTTTCTTGATAAGGTACATTAAAAATGTAACATGACTAGTCTTCTGTTGCAGTTAGTGCAACATTAATTTTAGAGGTTAAAAAGGCAAGAAAATCCATCAAAGTTACTTATCCAAACAGGTAAAGGACTCATCTGTACAGCTAAAAGTTACTCTGCAATCCCAGCTAGAACCAAGCTAAGACCATGCAGAAAGAAGGCAAGAAACAAAAATAATTTATTTAAGCAGCTAGTTATACAGTGAGGCAGGACAGGATAGGCAACTAGGCAGTATGACATTTCATAGATATTTCCTTCTTCGGGGTTGATAAATTACTCACAATTTGTTTCTCTGTGTATCTGTTAGAACTCAGTAGGTTTACAGCCTCCATGTGGCCAAAGTCAATATCATGCCCCAGGAGGAAGATGAAAAGTAGCTTGCAGACATACTTTTTCTTACTGTAACCATCCAGAGCCTTGTCACCTAATAAACAATTAAGAAAAAACATATTTGAAAACCAAGACACTTTGAAATGCAGCACAGGCCAACATTTGTATATCTCCGTATGGCCACACACTAGCATTCTAGTACCACACAGTACCATTCAAGTACTGCAGCATGTGCTAAATGTTGTTTCAAGAGTTCTAGTTTTATCCTGTCAGGTTTCATTATTTGTGTTTAAGGTTCTTTTGATCCATTAGATGGGAGAATCTATGCAAGTGCTTATTACACAATACAAAAGTTACTGGGTAGCTTGACTAGATATTCTGATAGATTTTTTACAGTCAGAAGTGTCTATTAATACATTCAGATTTAAAACAACCCAAAGTGGCGTACAATACTTTTGAACTAAGCTGCAAAGCAAGCAAACACTGAGCAGATGTCTCTACAAAACACTGGCACCAGAACACCAGTAACCAAATATACTGGGGCTGTCAATCGCAGTAAACTCGTGCGATTAACTCAAAAAAATTAATTGTGAAATCATACTGTTAAACAATAGAATACCAATTGAAATTTAATAAATATTTTTGATGTTTTTCTACATTTTCATATATACTGTATTCCATGTTGTAATTGAAATCAAAGCATACATTATTTTTATTACAAATATTTGCACTGTAAAAATGATAAACAAAAGAAATAGTGTATTTCAATTCATAAGAACGGCTGTACCGGGTCAGACCAAAGGTCCATCTAGCCCAGTATCCTGTCTACCAACAGTGGCCAATGCCAGGTGCCCCAAAGGGAGTGAACCTAACAGGCAATGATCAAGTGATCTCTCTCCTGCCATCCATCTCCACCCTCTGACAAACAGAGGCTAGGGACACCATTCCTTACTCATCCTGGCTAATAGCCATTAATGGACTTAACCACCATGATTTTATCCAGTTCTCTTTTAAACGCTGTTATAGTCCTAGCCTTCACAAGCTCCTCAGGTAAGGAGTTCCACAAGTTGACTGTGCGCTGCGTGAAGAAGAACTTCCTTTTATTTGTTTTAAACCTGCTGCCTATTAATTTCATTTGGTGACCCCTAGTTCTTGTATTATGGGAATAAATCTCATACAAGTACTGTAGTGCAATCTCTTTGTCGTGAATGTGCAACTTACAAATGTAGATTTGTTTTTGTTACATAACTGCACTCAAAAACAAAGTCCACTCAGTCCTACTTCTTGTTCAGCCAATCGCTAAGACAAACAAGTTTGTTTACATTTACATGAGATAATGCTGCCCTCTTCTTATTTACAATGTCACCAAAAAGTGAGAATAGGCATTTACATGGCAGTTTGTAGCTGGCATTGCAAGGTATGTATGTGCCACATATGCTAAAACATTCATATGCCCCTTCATGCTTCAGCCACCATAACAGAGGACATGCTTCCATGCTGACGAGGCTCGTTAAAAAAATAATGTGTTAATTAAATTTGTGACAGAACTCCTTGGGGGAGAATTTTAGGTCCCCTGCTCTGTTTTACCCACATTCTGCCATATATTTCATGTTATAGTAGTCTCAGATGACCCAGCACATGTTGTTCATTTTAAGAACTCTTTCACTGCAGATTTGACAAAACACAAAGGTGGTACCAGTGTACGATTTCTAAAAATAGCTACAGCACTCAACCCAAAGTTTAAGAATCTGAAGTGCCTTCCAAAATCTGAGAGGGACGAGGTGTGGAGCATGCTTTCAGAAGTCTTAAAAGAGCAACACTCAAATGCAGAAACTACAGAACCCAAACCACCAAAAACGAAAATCAACCTTCTGCTGGTGGTATCTGACTCAGATAATGAAAATGAACATGCGTCGGTCTGCACTGCTTTGGACTGTTATCGAGCAGAATCCGTCATCAGTATGGAAGCATGTCCTCTGGAATGGTGGTTGAAGCATCAAGGGACATATGAATCTTTAGCAAATCTGGCATGTAAATATCTTGCAATGCTGGGTACAACAGGGTCATGAGAACGCCTGATCTCACTTTCAGGTGACATTGTAAACAAGAAGCGGGCAGCATTATCTCCTGCAAATGTGAACAAACTTGTTTGTCTGAGCGATTGGCTGAACAAGGAGTAGGACTGAGTGGACATGCAGGCTCTAAAATTTAACATGGTTTTATTTTTTAATCCAGTTTTTTTGTACATAATTCTACCTTTATACGTTCAACTTTCATGATAAAGAGATTGCACTACAGTACTTGTATTAGGTGAATTGAAAATTCACATTTCTTTTGGGTTTTTTACAGTGCAAATACTTGTAATCAAAAATAAATAAAAAGTGAGCACTGTACACTTTGTATTGTGTTGTAACTGAAATCAATATATTTGAAAATGTAGAAAACATCCAAAAATATTTGCATAAATGGTATTCTATTATCTTTTGAATCGCGCGAATAATCTTTTTAATCGTTTGACAGCCCTAGAATATACAAATGTCAGTTTTGCCCCACAATCTGTGGAAATGGCAAAACCCCAATACTCTGGATTAAGGCATTTAAGTATTCTACAACAGTTAATGCACACATCAGGAAGTGGAGGAAGAGTCTGCCAAAAAATTATTTTGATTATGCCTTTTTATAAAGTCTGAAACATTGACTATCATGTGTAGAGGCCATAAGGTAAGATTAAGTTCCTCTTGAATACTTGCTATCCAGTCAGCTTTACAAGGTTAAGGTGTTTTGTTTTATAAAAAAAAGGGGGGGGGGCATGCTCTAAAACAGTTTACCTTTTATGGTTGTAGTTCAGACCTCTAAAATATGTACTTATGAAAGCTCATCAGCATTATTTTCCAACCTTATTTTCTTTGTTAAAATCCTATTGTAGCGAACCGATGACTAAACGGGAAGGGGGATATGACAGAGGTCTATAAAATCATGAATGTTGTGTAGAAATGAATAAAGAAGTTTTATTTACTCCTTCACATAACACAAGAACTAGGGGTCACCAAATGAACTTAATAGGCAGCAGGTTTAAAACAAACGTAAGGAATTACTTCTTCACACAACGCACAGTCAACACGTGCAACTCATTGCCAGGGGATGTTGTGAAGGCCAAAAGTATAACTGGGTTCAAAAAAGAATTAGATAAGTTCACAGAAGATGGCTAATAGGTCCATCAGTGGCTAAGATGTCAGGGACACAACCACATGCTCTGTGTCCCCCTAAACCTCCAAAAAAATGGGACTGGATGACAGGGGATGGATCACTCAATTAATTGCTCTGTTCATTCCCTCTGAATCATCTGGCACCAGCCGCTGTCGGAAGACAGGATACTGGGCTAGATGGACCGTTGGTCTAACACAGTATGGTCATTCTTATGTACTGAACAGTACAGCCAAAGCCATCGGGCTGTAAGTGCAATCTTTCCAGCATACGATCTGTTACAGTATAGGAATTATTTTCTTGTAGAGAAACATGAACATTGTGCCTTCTGGCCAACAGCCTCTTCCTTTCCCCATTCAAGCCTACAAGGAAATGTCTAATGATCAGACAGTTTCCTAGAGTTCTGTCCGTGTAACAAAATTTCAGGGAAAGCTTCTTCCCAGAAGCTTGTAAAAACTTTTCAGCTATTTTTGCCTCACTCAGAGTGAAACAGATATATCTGTCAAATCAATGACCATTCTTTTTTGATGGGCAGCATTAGTCAGCACAGGATTGTATGGAATAAAGCCTTATATGAAAGGTTACATTATCCCAAAATCATATTTGCTCTTATCAAAAATAAAGCAGCAAAACCCAACTCACTGCATGTGTTTAACAGGCTGAGAAGTGACCAGCTAAACCTACAGCACCTGAATCAACAGGCCAGTTTTAAATCCATGTTTATGTAGTTAAAGAAGTGACGCTGATTTTCAGAGGTGCAAAGTACCCACAACTCACTGGCATGTACTGATAATCAGGCCATTTAATTTGGTGGTTAAATATTGAGGAACTTCAGCATTCATGTCTATGAAGATTTCCAAAATTTTTAAGCGCTGCTATTACATAAATTCAATTAGTTGCAGTTGACATAGCAAGCTCAGTGACTGTACAAAGTGTCAGACAGAGTGCCTGGCATATTGCAGATTATCCCTACTGGTTGCAGTATTGCCAAAAAACCTGGGTGAGGCTCCGAAGAGCCATAAGATTGGGGGAGCGGAGGGGGGTTGGGAGAGGGAGATATTTGCTTTTTCAGCCTTGAGGGTCCAAATTTTCAAGTTTCTCTACAAGAATGAAGGCTAACAAATTTTTAAATTATAGTGAAGATTTTCATGTTACCACTGAATTCCTGGAGCTAGGGCTTGAAGAAAATACCAAATATCACTAGACTTGTGGAAAAAAATGGGAAGAATGTTTTCTAACCTATATCAGACAAGTGTAGATATGACACACTGATAGAAAAAACAAAACAAACAAAAACAACCACACCACGATGGCCAGCAAGAAGAAAATCCCTTTACATAATCTAAAAATATCTTTATCTTAAGGCAAACAAGATTGCCTTGACTTCTTGAGACCATGAGTGCCAGAACAATTAAATCAAGGATTTAAATTAGCCATGAATCATGCCTGTGCTTCTGCATATAGTACTCCTGGGGGGATTCTGCACCACTGCGCAATGCAAAATTAATATTCTATGCCAAATTTCATTTTCCCCCATAGAACTGATGCTGCAGAGCTGCTGGCTGCCACTAGGGGCCGCTGGATCCAGCAGAGCCCAGCTCTCCAGACTCTGTGGGGGAGGAGGTGAGGAGTGAAGCGGGAGCTGGAGGGTTCTGAGCAGCTGCAGTTCCCAGCAGGTCCTGAAGAAGGAGGTGGCATGCAGAAAACTCTGTATAAGCCTGTGACCCAGAATCAGGCTGTTTCTCCCTCTAGATCTCCGGGGGAAGGGGGGGGGAGGGAGAGAGAGGAGGAGTGCCCCACAGCTGGGCTCTGAAGGGTAGGAGGTGCAGGTGTCTGAGACCAAAGGGGAAGTGTTCTTCCCTCAACATGTGCCCAGCTGGCATGTGTGGCACACCCATACTGAGGCGCCCAACAAAAGCATCATAGCGGCTTCTTTAACTCTCTATTCCTGGGGGAATCTGTTGTTGTCTGTATTGTTACAGACATACTTGCTGACAAGTATTTTGAAATAAATTACCAAAAATAATTGAAACTGACATGATTATATAGGGTTATTTTGACAAATAAAATATGCAGAATTTTGCAGAATTTTAAATTATTGTGTGCAGAGTTTTCAATTTTTTGGCACAGTATTCCCACAGGAGTGATACAGAAGCAGCAACACAGGTCAACTGACAAAATAGTCAATGTTACTATGCTGTTCTTGCTGGGGAAGCACTACAGCAACAGCAGTACAACCAGACAGGATCTTCTTTTGCTGATGGGGCAATCTATAAAGAAGCGACTGAAAAGAGCAAATAAATCTCTCCTTCCCTCAGCAATGAATCATGCTTACAACTCTGCTGATCCTGCAGAAAGACAGCACTATCAGCAACAGCAGTGGAGTGAAAATCAACTAGATTCATGCAACTGAGTGAAAAAGGAACAGCAGCACATTCAGGGCAGGGCAAGCAAACAAGGAGGCAAAAAGTGGAGGGAGGGAGGAAGACAAGAGAAGGCAATAGTAAAGAGCAAGTGGGAGAGACAAAATGGGTGGGAAAAGATGGAAGAGGAGCGAGAACTGGGAGAGATTGCAGCTTGGATTTTAAAAATGTAAGATGGCTACTGTAGAGTCAACATGAATCTAGGACAGACGTCTGCTACAGTCTTTAGTCTCTGCCAACTTAAGGAGCAAGAGAGTGATAGTTCTGCACTAAAGGCAGGGGTAGCGAAGCACCTCATATTACACCAGTGGTAGGCAACCTATGGCACGTGTGCCAAAGGCAGCACGCAAGCTGATTTTCAGTGGCACTCACACTGCCCGGGTCCTGGCCACCGGTCCGGGGGACTCTGCATTTTAATTTAATTTTAAATGAAGCTTCTTAAACATTTTTAAAACCTTATTTACTTTACATACAACAAGAGTTTAGTTATATATTATAGACTTATAGAAAGAGACCTAAAAATGTTAAAATATATTGCCAGCATGCGAAACCTTAAATTAGAGTGAATAAATGAAGACTCGGCACACCACTTCTGAAAGGTTGCCAACCCCTGTATTACACTATTATCTCACTAGTAGACTAATATAGGATTTAACTAAAGGAGTCTCTTTCAGCCACCTAGACATATGGGAACAAGGAGCATACACAGAACCCTGCAATCCACTGAAAAGTGGAGCCTCAAAACACACCAAGCTAAGAGATGAATTAATAGCTTTCAACTTTAATCAGATGTCAGTAGATCAGCAGTTTGGATGCTTCAAAGACTTGACCCCAGCAATTTTCTCCAGGTCTCCTGTAAAACACCTGGAAACGTGATGGGTGTTCACTGTGATCTGAAGGAAGAATACTTCTGATTGATAAAAGCCAGTTTGGGGGCGGTGGATGGGGGGGAGGAGGAAAGGAAGAAAAGGCGGGGACAATTTAGGTTTATTAATTTGGAGACAAAGACGCAAACCAACCTTAAACAATCTGTGGTTAGGCCACTGATCAAGAAGCAATCTGATATTTAATATCTTAATCAGATATGGGGAGTACTGTAAAAGTTGACTAAATTCACCTGGATTTCTCCAGTGTCTGGGACCCCCATAATTAAAGGGCTGGATATTGTACTTAAATAGCATTGATATTGGTACATGTGGAGTAATAATCCATTAGGGTAATCCCCAACTCTTAAATTTTATGGGTTGAAAACACCTTTCAGCTACACCTGGAAGCAGATGGGAAGCCAGTGCAGTTCAGAGCATAGGTGCAGTATTGCAGCCATATGCATGCAACTCATTAAGTAGACTGGCCACAGCTTTCTGTACTAGCTGAACTTTTCAATTAAATGTTCCAGAGTAGGCCTAAATAGAATGGATTACAATAGTACAAATTCCTACTGACTGTCAAATCGTGTATTTGAAATGCCTTCTCGTGCATTTGAAAACCTCCCCCTAAGTAAAACAAAAGGGAAGAGAAAATATTGGGAACGAGGAGAAATTAAATAATCCCCTTGTTCTCTCTCAGCTACAAAACAGTGGACACCTCCTCCACAAGGGGTGTAGCTACCAGCTCTGGGGGCACGGCTCCCAGTGCTGGTGCACTGTCTACACTGGTGCTTTACAGAGCTGAAACTTGCTGCCTTTAAGGGAGTGTTTTTTCACACCCCCGAGCAAGAAAGTTGCAGTGCTGTAAAGTGCCAGTGTAGACAAGCCCTGAGTAGCAGTAGTTTATAGTCAAAGTATTAAAGGGGATGTTTTAACTATCCCTAAAACAAGCAAACAAAGGATATTGGATTTCTTTTAAGATTAAATTTAACCCAAACACGTTAAAATTACAGAAATACACAATTAAGGCATCCAAACAATCATAATCCTGCCTTGCAGTGATATCATGCAATAACCATACAATTGTGACTAATAAATGTGTGTGGTTCCAGATTACAAGAAAGCTGATTTTCAAGGACATTTTGTGCAGAAAGCAGAAGAGCACTGTGAGGAATGAGTGAGTGCAGGTGCTGGTGACCATCTTTGCCAAGGGCAACACATGGCTTCCTTCCCAATGAGAGCAGAAGATGCCAGCCATTTTAAAAGAGGGCAATTCAATTTTTCTGAAAATTGTTCTACCTCAGCTAAACAAAAACAACAACAACAAAAAAAACTTATAATTAAAGGGTTAAAAAAATTCTATATTCACTTTATTCAAAGCATACTCAAGATTCACCTCCCTGTGAATGGACAACGTCTAAGTTGAGATCATTCAGGACAAGAAAATCTGACAGTGCTAAATTTCTTAAAGAATCCATTTTAAATTAATATTAACTGTTTAATTTATTTGTGAACTCTGAGAAAACACTGAAAGTGCTGTAATTGAGGAGAATACGGTGTATTCTACATACATAATTAAATGGGTAAGCCCTTCTTTAAATGCAAAATTAATTTTACCTATGGAGACACACACAGGGCTTTCATGATCTGGGAACAAAGGAAAGGGAATGAAACAGTACCCTTTACTACAGATGACACTTAGACTGTTGGCATCCACTGGTTAAGGAAGCAGGCAAACCTACCAACAACTGCGGTCAACAAGGGAAAGACCATCAGAATGATGGCTTTCCCAAGTGCTTGCTCCTAAAGATTTGTTTGTATGTTAAGGGTCTGGACTGCTGTGAAATTTTAATCTCAGTTGTCAGTGCTTCTTCACAAGACACTTCCAAACGGAGAAAAATGAACAATGGTGTCTGAAGAAAAAGAGCCCGAACACCACAGCTTGCCCTCTAGGATTGGTAGAGGCATCCCTGAAGCTGTGCTGTTAAGTAGCAGTGAAGCAGACTGATATTTTGTTCTGCTGACAGAAACCAATTCCATCAGACTGTGGGAATGACCAAAGCACAAGCCAAAGCCTCTTGTGGTGTAGGCTGATGTGCCAACACAGCCAGAGCACTTGCAGTCTGCTCTTCTTTGAGTAGGGAAGGAAGGTGGTGATCCTCCCTCCTGGCACTTCTACTCATGTTTCAAAACAAGATTAGGAAAACAGGGGGGGAGATAGCTCAGTAGTTTGAGCATTGACCTGCTAAAGCCAGGGTTGTGAGTTCAATCCTTGAGGGGGCCACTTAGGGATCTGGGGCAAAAACCAGTACTTGGTCCTACTAGTAAAGGCAGGGGGCTGGACTCAATGACCTTTCAGGGTCCCTTCCAGTTGTAAAAGATAGGTATATCTCCATATAAAAATAAATAAATAAATAAAAAGCTTTTAAAAGACAAGTTGCAGATGTTGCATCTACTGCACTGTTTTTCAATGAAGTACTAGGGAGAAAATTTCAGACTGGAGATACCCCTTTTTTGCCAGCTTGGCTTTCAAGAGAAGCAGCTGCTACCTATCAGGGTGGATAAAAATCAGTCAGATTTTTTTGATAAAATGCCTTTTGAAGGAAAAAACCTATCTAAAGATAGTTTTAATTAAGATACATTAAAGCTCAAAGATCTCTCATCATGGAATAGGGAATATAAATTCTAATTCTATAGTATAAGACAATATATTAATGTAATGTTTAAGAAAAGTTTTGTAAATGAGTTCCAATAGTTCATGGATTAAGGACCCAATCGTATGGGGTTCCACAGGCTTCTGGATAGATTATTTAGGTTAATCTTTCTATCTACCCAATGGGACTCAGTGCTCAGTCTAGAAGATACCATCAGAGATGCTTAATTTTGCAGTTCTCAAACTGTGGATGTGTGTCGCCAGAGGTAACATGCTTGTTAACAGCAAAAATGTTTTTAAATAAATAATATATAGAGGTGAGAAATAACAGACCTCAACTCTATTGTCCCTCTGCAAATTTTTGTACACAGAGTCAATCCCTTACCTCTCTCTAAAAGTGCAAAGTTTCAAAAAGTTAAATGAACAGAAGATTGTTGGGGGCGGAATAGATCTGGACAAGAAGAAGTCTGGAGATAAATGTGAGAAGCAAGGGACATATGCTTGTTTTTGTTAAAATATTATATGTTTGCTGTTGAAGAAAAAAATCCAGAATACTTAACGTTGTTGTTTTAGTTAAATAAAACAATTTAAATGTCTGTCTGGTGATGTTCTACCTCTTAATACAACATGGCAAGAAAATCCTCCAAATATTAATGATTAACCTGTTGAATTGGAGATATTTATGAAGTCATTGGGAGGTGAACTATCTGCTTCAATTACCTTTGGTAAATGAAATAACCAAACAATCATTCATTTTCTGATATAGCTGTAAAACTAATCTGAAAAGTTTTCAAAATAAATCATTTTAGTGTTTGTACCTTCTAAAAATTAAACCTACATTTATCTCTGAGTTGTGAAGAATATGTATTAAGGTTATAACAACCAACAAGAATGCACTTTTATGTAGAAAACCATGATTAAATCGAGTCTTCCTGACTAGTGATTTAAATCATGATTTAAAATCATGATTTAAAATCAAATCCACCCTGCTACCTATTCATCTTGTACATGTGGCAGCAGAGATGCATATCTGAGGAAGAAGAAGAATTTGTTTTAGGGCTGTCAAGCAATTTTTAAAAAATCGTGATTAATCGCATTATTAAACAATAGAATAACATTTAAATATTTTTGGACGTTTTCTACATTTTCAAATATATTCATTTAAATTAAAACACAGAATACAAAGTGTACAGTGCTCACTTTACATTTATTTGTTATTACAAATATTTGCATTGTAAAGAACAAAATAAATAGTATTTTTCAATCCCCCCATTGCAAGTACTGTAGTGCAATGTTTTTATCATGAAAGTTGAATTTATAAATGTAGAATTACAGGCGCTCCCCAACTTATGCAAGCGTTCCATTCCGGAACGCCTTGCGTAACTCGAATTTTGCATAAGTCGGAAACATATACACGACCATTACGCACACAAAAAAAATCTAAAAAAAAAAAGCAACCCTATTTCTAGCTTACGGAACTTTTTCTGTAAGTGCGGATTTGCGTAAATCGGGTTTGCGTAACCCGGGAGGCGTCTGTATGTGTAAAAAAAAAAAAAAAATGCACTCAAAAACACAACAATGTAAAACTTCGGAGCCTACAAATACACTCAGTCCTACTTCTTGTTCAGCCAATCGCTCAGAAGAACAAGTTTGTTTACATTAGAAGAGGATAATGCTACCTGCTTCTTGTTTACAACGTCACCTGAAAGTAAGAACAGGCATTCCCATGGCTCAGTTGTAGCTGGCGTCGCAAGGTATTTACATGCCAAATGGTTCGGGTTCTGTAGTTTCCGCATCAGATTGTTGCTCTTTTAAGACTTCTGAAAGCAAGCTCCACCCCTCATCCCGCTCAGATTATGGAAGGCACTTCAGATTCTTAAACCGTGGGTCGAGTGCTGTAGCTATCTTTAGAAATCTCACATTGGTACCTTCGAGTTTTGTCAAATCTGCAGTGACAACATGTGCTAGGTCATCTGAGACTGCTATAACATTAAATATATGGCAGAATTTGGGTAAAATAGAGCAGGAGACACACAGTTCTCCCCCAAAGAGTTCAGTAACAAATTTAATTAACACAATTTTTTTTTTTTTAAATGAGTGTCATCAGCATGGAAGCATGTCCTCTGGAATGAGAGCCAAAGCATGAAGGGGCATACGAATGTTTAGCATATCTGGCACGTAAATACCTTGTAATGCCGGCTACAAAAGAGCCATGCAAACGCCTGTTCTCACTTTCAGGTGACATTATAAATAATAAGCAGGCAGCATTATATCTCCTGTAAATGTAAACAAACTTCTTTGTCTTAGCTATTTGGCTGAACAAGAAGTAGGACTGAGTAGACTTGTAGGCTCTAAAATTTTACATTGCACTCAAAAACAAAACAGTTATGTAACAAACAAAAAAATCTACATTTGTAAATTGCATTTTCATGATAAAGAGATTGAACTACAGTACTTGTATGAAGTGAATTGAAAAATACTATTTCTTTTATAATTTTTTACAGTGCAAATATTTGTAATCCAAAATAATAATATAAAGTGAGCAGTGTAAACTTTGTATTCTGTGTTGTAATTGAAATCAATATATTTGAAAACGTAGAAAAACATCCAAAAATATTTAATAAATTTCACTTGGTATTCTATTAAAACTGCGATTAATCGCGATTAATTTTTTTAATCACGATTACTTTTTGAGTTAATCACATGAGTTAACTGTGATTAATCGACAGCCCTAGTTTGCTTCATTTTGTATTACAATATAAAATCTAAGATGGATTCCAATTCCAAAGACTAAATTGAACTGTGTATCGTTTGTTTAAATAACCTTACTATAGTTTAAACACAGCTTTGTTATTTTAAGTACGGTATGTTGAGAACTCAACAACTGCCCCACTTTAACACACATGCCTGGGCACACTTATGTATGCTGAAGAAACCTCAATTTGCGCAACTGAAGTCTCCATCGTAGCACTTATTCTGATTTTTTGCACAGTTTATTGCAGTCTGAAATTGCATAAATACCCCTTGTCCATGCTGAATTTCACTACACAAAACCCCAGTGTTTTAGTGACAAAGTATTATATATTTTCCTCTAACCCCCAACAGCAAGTTCATATTTTGTTGCTCACAGGAAACAGAAAGGAACAGGAAATGTTTTTCTTCTGATCAGGTTCTCCTCAATGAAAAATATATACATAAGTTTCTGTAACAACTTATGTTTGAAATTCAGCAGAAACAGGAAGGATCCAAAGAATTCTGGTCAGCAGTTTTAACCACAACAAACAGGACAAAATGACTTCTCTTTCCCTAGAAAACTTGTTCTTGTCATCTGATGGGAATTACTATCCATTGATGAGGCAAATTCCACTGTTGTAAAGAAGGGCAAATTATACTTTCAAATTTCTTCTTGTTTTTCCCACCACTTCAGAGACTTTAGCACCAGATTCTAGAGCTGTGCACACACCAATAGGAACTGTAGTTGTGGGTCATGCTTCTCTCAGACATATAATCAATATAGGAAAAGCATACATCAAAAGCAACATTATGAAGTCTCCTCTGAATTTATTCCAACCAGAAACCTAAACAAGGATAAATGTACAAATGATAGTTTATAAATGAAGTCACAACAGAAAGGGGAAAATTAGGAAAACATCGAGCTGTCTGCAATTTTACAGCAGTTTTTAAAGTATAGTCTCTTGAACACAATCAGAAAGAATAGTAAGAACACTCAATTCTATGTAAATGGACTGTCTTTACACAAATTAAGTAACTGATAACACCCAACCAGTCCAATTAGCTTGTGTGGGCATTAGTAAGGTGGGTTTTTTTGGAGCCAGTAACCAATTGGAATGTAAAGATTTCAATTTTATGTTAAGGGGGTAATGGTTTACATTCAGGAGAGAGAAAATACATTCTGTTGCAAAAGTTTGCTTACCAGTTTGTGCAATTCAATGATTTAGCTTTAAGTTCTGTATGACTTACTTTTGTGTAGTTAGTACACTAGTTCCGGCATTCCAATGGACCAGCAGATTAAGTATTCTGGGCATAAACACTCATATCACAGCTTGTAATGTGCTATCTAGTATTGGTAGCTTCTATGTTCACATCTATACACTTTAGAGTAATTTATGTACTTCTGCCAGCAAGTGTGGCAGGAATTATAGAAAGGAGCCTAACTGAATAGTTTAAGTGAACAAGCAAAAATCTCCAGGAGTTATTTTACAATAGCAGTTACAAATCCTCAGGTACTTAGGCCTGGTCTACACTACGATTTTAGTTCGAATTTAGCAGCGTTACAGCGAATTAAGCTTGTACCCGTCCACACAACGAGGCCATTTAATTCGATTTAAAGTGCTCTTAAAATCGGTTTCTGTACTCCTCTCCGACGAGGGGAGTAGCGCTGAATTCGACATTGCCGGTTCGAATTAGGGTTAGTGTGGACGGAATTCGAAGGTATTGGCCTCCGGGAGCTATCCCACAGTGCACCATTGTGACCGCTCTGGACAGCAATCGAAACTCGGATGCTCTGGGCAGTTGGACAGGAAAAGCCCCGCGAACTTTTGAATTTCATTTCCTGTCTGCCCAGCCTGGTGAGCACAGGTGACCACACAGAGCTGAACAGCACAGGTAGCCATGCAGTCCGAGAACCGCAAACGAGCACCAGCATGGACCACACGCGAGATACTGGATCTGATCGCCATATGGGGAGAGGATTCAGTGCTCGCAGAACTGCGTTCCAAGAGACGGAATGCAAAGATCTTTGACAAGATCTCCAAGGGGATGATGGAGAGAGGCCACAATCGGGACTCCATTCAGTGCCGTATAAAGGTGAAGGAGCTCCGACAGGCCTATCAGAAGACGAAGGAGGCCAACGGACGGTCCGGGGCAGAGCCGCAGACATGCCGCTTTTACGATGAGCTGCATGCAATTCTCGGAGGGGCCGCCACCACTACCCCACCCCTGAGCGTGGACTCCGAGGAGGGGTTAATGTCATCGTTGCATGACGAATCTGCGGACGGGGAAGAGGAGGAGGAGGAGGAGGACGAACTTGTGGAGAGCACACAGCACTCCATTCTCCCCGACAGCCAGGAGCTGTTTCTGACCCTGACCGAAGTGCCCTCCGAACCCTCCCAAGGCGGCATCGCAGACCCCCTGGAAGGGACCTCTGGTGAGTGTACCTTTTCAAATATATCAAACATGGTTTAAAACAAGTATTTGTTTAATGATTAATTTGCCCTGGGGACTTGGGATGCATTCGCGGCCAGTACAGCTACTGGAAAAGTCTGTTAACGTGTCTGGGGATGGAGTTGAAATCCTCCAGGGACATCTCCATGAAACTCTCCTGGAGGTACTCCAAAAGCTTTTCCAGAAGGTTTCTGGGCAGGGCAGCCTTATTCCGTCCTCCATGGTAGGACACTTGACCGCGCCATGCTAGCAGCAAGTAATCCGGTATCATTGCTTGACAAAGCTTGGCAGCGTATGGTCCCGGTGTTTGCTGGCATTCAAGCAACATCCGCTCTTTATCTTGCTGTGTTATCCTCAGGAGAGTGATATCGTTCAGGGTAACCTGTTTGAGATATGGGAATGTAATTAGGGGGACAGAGGTGGCCCCGTTCCTACTGGGCTGTTTGCCTGTAGCTGAAAAGAAATCTTTCCCTGCAGTTAGCCAAGCGGGCGGGGGGGAGGGGGTGGATAATGTCGCTGAGTTTTTCGCGTTTGGCTAGCAGGGGTCTTCCCTGATACCAGCCACGTGGTGGGGGGAGGGGTAACGCGATCATCCCACAGAAGTGGATGGGGGGGCTAGTTTGCGATCTGCATGGATCTTCCATGGTACCAGCCACGTGGTGGGGGGAGGGGGTCATCCCACAGAATTGAATGGGTGGGTGGGGGGTGGTTGTTATGTTATCTGATGCTGCACGGTAACAGGGAAACCGCAGCACGTAAAGGGCTTTGCTTGCTATGGGAAAGGAGGGCGCTGATTTAATGCAGAAGCAGCAGGACAATGGCTTACCATGGCTGCATACAAGCCGAAATCTGTTGCCCGGCCCTGCGTCTGCTGTGATCTCTAACACCAAAGCCGCGGGCACTCAATATAAGATGCAAAAAGCGACCTTGTACATTGCTATGTAATGTGAAAAGTGTTCACCGTGAAAGAGTATAAGCATTGTTCTATAAAATGTATCTTTTTACATACTTCTCTCCTTTTTTTCCCTCCTACTGCAGCTGCAAATTCTTCCATCCTCCCGCCCCCAGCACGAAGGCTCTCCCAGATAAGGAGGCGAAAGAGGCGCACCCGAGACGATATGTTCTCGGAAATAATGCAGTCGACCCGGGATGAGAGAGCTAATTTTAACGATTGGAAGGAGACTGTATTGAAATTCCGTCAAGAGGCCAGTGACCGTGAGGAGAAGAGGGACCAGCGGGAGGACATGAGGGACCAACGGGAGGAGAAAAGGGATGAACGTGAGGAGAGAAGGGACGAACGCGAGGAGAGGAGGGACGCCCGAGAGGAGAAGTGGCGGGATGCAACGCTGGGGCTGCTGCGTGATCAGACAGACATGCTCCGGCGTCTGGTGGAGCTCCAGGAACGGCAGCTGCCGGATTACCGGGTGCCGCTGCAGCCCCTCTATAACCGCCCTCCCCCCTCCCCAAGTCCCGTAGCCTCCTCACCCCGACGTGTAAGAACGCGGGGGGGGAAGCTCCGTGCAACCTGCCAGTCCACCCCATTAGAGAGCCCGAGCAAAAGGCTCTCATTATTTTGAATGTTGTTCCTGCCCTGTTCCTTCACTCCTACCCTCCTCCCAAACCCCACCCGGACTACCTGGTTATTTCTCTCCCTATGTTCATTACCCCCCGTTAATAAAAAGTTCTTGATTTGTAATTTGAAAACGACACTGACTTTATTTTTTTTTAAATAAAACTGGGATCGAAGGGGGAAGGGGGAAGGGTGGGTTGCTTACAGGGAATGAGTGAATCAAGTGGGCGGGTTTTCAACAGGGACAAACAAACATAACTTTCACACAGGAGCCTGGGCAGCACTGAAACTTGTTTTCAGAGCTTCTCTGATGCGCACCGCTTCCTGGTGTGCTCTTCTAATCGCCCTGGTGTCTGGCTGCGCGTAATCAGCGGCCAGGCGGTTTGCCTCAGCCTCCCACCCCGCCATAAAGGTCTCCCCCTTGCTCTCACAGAGATTGTGGAGCACACAGCAAGCTGCAATAGCAATGGGGATGTTGGTTTGGCTGAGGTCCGAGCGAGTCAGTAACGAGCGCCAGCGACCTTTTAAACGTCCAAAGGCACACTCTACCACCATCCTGCACTTGCTCAGCCTGTAGTTGAACCGCTCCTGAGTACTGTCCAGGCTGCCTGTGTATGGCTTCATGAGCCACGGCATTAAGGGGTAGGCTGGGTCCCCAAGGATAACGATGGGCATCTCAACATCCCCAATGGTAATTTTCCGGTCTGGAAAGTAAATCCCTTGTTGCAGCCGTTTAAACAGACTAGTGTTCCTGAAGACGCGGGCGTCATGAACCCTTCCCGGCCATCCCACGTTGATGTTGGTGAAACGTCCCTTGTGATCCACCATTGCTTGCAGCACCATAGAAAAGTACCCCTTGCGGTTTATGTACTGGCTGCCCTGGTGCTCCGGTGCCAAGATCGGGATATGGGTTCCATCTATCGCCCCACCACAGTTAGGGAATCCCATTGCAGCAAAGCCATCCACAATGAGCTGCACATCTCCCAGCGTCACTACCTTTTTTAGCAGCAGCTCAACGATTGCTTTGGCTACTTGCATGACAGCAGCCCCCACGGTAGATTTTCCCACTCCGAACTGATTACCGACTGACCGGTAGCTGTCCGGTGTTGCAAGCTTCCACAGGGCTATCGCCACTCGCTTCTCAACTGTGAGGGCTGCTCTCATCTTGGTGTTCTGGCGCGTCAGGGCAGGGGAAAGCAAGTCACAAAGTTCCAGGAAAGTGCCCTTACGCATGCGAAAGTTTCGCAGCCACTGGGAATCGTCCCACACCTGCAGCACTATGCGGTCCCACCAGTCAGTGCTTGTTTCCCGGGCCCAGAATCGGCGTTCCACAGCAAGAAGCTGCCCCATTGCCAACATGATCTCCAAAGCGCCGGGGCCCGTGGCGCGAGACAATTCTGTGTCCATGTCCATGTCCGCATCACTCTCGTCGCCGCGCTGCCGTAGCCGCCTCCTCCTCGCCTGGCTTTTCTGGTCCTGGTTGAGCATAAACTGCACTATAATGCGCGTGGTGTTTACAATGTTCATGACTGCAAACTTGAGCTGAGCGGGATCCATCCTTGCCGAGGTACGGCGTCCGCTCAGTTCAACAAGGAAAAAAGGCGCGAAATGGTTGTCTTCCGTTGTTTTCACGTAGGGAGGGGGAGGATGTTCCCAGAACCGCCCGCGACAATGTTTTTTGTCCCATCAGGCATTGGGATCTCGACCCAGAATTCCAATGGGCGGGGGGGACTGCGGGAACTCTGGGATAGCTATGGGATAGCTACCCACAGTGCAACGCTCTGGAATTCGACGCTAGTCTTTGTGCATGGACACGCACCGCCGAATTAATCCGCTTACTGTGGCCACGTACAATCGAATTTATACAATCGGTTTCATAAAATCGAATTCCGTAAATTCGGACTAATCCCGTAGTGTAGACGTACCCTTAGTTGCCAGCATACTAGCAGACAAGTTTACTATGATACCTACAAATCAGGAAGTACAATCAGGATTCAAATATCAGTTTACAGTAAAATCTGTTAACCACCTCCAAGAATGTTTAATTTAAAGTATTTATACTTAAAGTCTATATAAACTGGGTAAAGAAATATTGCTTCAAAAAGTGTTAACAGAAAATGCGTCAGCCAGTCACCTGTCTGCTAAGACCAGCCTTTGGTATGAACATTTTTGCTTAGACGAATTAAGTATTCACGTTATGCTAATACAAGCAACTGGTTGTTGTAGTTCTTGGTATAATCATCAAGCACCTGTCCCGCATCCTGTCCATAGCCCTTTCTTAAGCATTTGGTAGAAAGTGCATTATGATGCATCTCTGCACGCAATTTGGGGAAGGGAACAGTGACAGGACTTTCAGTTCTGATAAGAAATCAGAACAGACTATTACAATTACAGGATCTTTCAATAGCACAAGTTAAACCACAAACATTTTAAGGATAAAAATGAAGCATCTTAGGCTAGAGTGGCTGAGCTTTAGTAGAGGAACAGTTTAGTGAGTTATTTGAGCAGGCAACTGGGATTTAGAGCTCCTCTTTTCTTTCCCCAGCTCTACCACTGACTTACTACACTGAGAAGACAGACACAGTTTGCCTGTAGAATCAGCATATAGCTGGCATCTGAGACTAGTTTTTCACAGCTTCAGGGTTTAAAGAGTGCTTTGAGATCTTCAGATTAAAGTGATTTATTAACCCAGTAAGCTTCCTTAAGAAACAGTCATGTAAAGAGAGTCTCATTAAAACTACTAGTACTCATATCTTCACAGCCATGCTTACAATTTACCACTGGGGGAAAAGGCACGTTTCTAGATGTTTAAATAAAAGGGCTATATTGGAATTTTCTTTCAAGACAAAGACCCCTAGATTTCACTCTTTACACACCAACATTAATTGTGTTCTCTATTTTCTCTCCTGGGCCTGCATTTTGTTTTGATTTGTGTACAAGAGAGTGTTTGAAACAACAGTCAAGGAAGGCCCAATCCTAGTGGCCAAGTTTCCTTGTACTGAAAAATCCAAGTCCATATTTAGCATAGATCCTTAGCCATTGGGAAACTCCAACACACTGGGGGAAGGGCTTCCCTGAAACCGACATAAAGGCAGTGCTAGAACCCAGGTCTATGTACTTGGGCTGCCTGGGCTCCACCAGCTGGGGTATGGAAGTTCCCTTTTTTCCCTAAAGATCTCCGTGCCATGGCATGCAGTGGGATAGGAACAGTCACAGAGCACGAGTCTGGGGCCAGCCAGCCAGCCACCCTTGAGAAATAGCCACAAGGAATTCTTCATCCATTCCTACAAGATAATTACAAAAGAACTCATGGTGGGTCCATTGGGTTGGGGAAGAGTAGGAGTGAAAGCCAGAGTACTGGAGCTATGTGGGCCAATAAAGTCTGATGATGCAGAGCAATGGGGAAGAGGATTGGATTTGAGCTATGCCAGAGCAGGCAGTCAAAGGTGTGCTAGGCAGAGAACACTAAAGTGTGGTGAGGGAAAAAATAAAGGCAGCTTCCAGCATTGCTTCCTAGTACCACTCCCTGTCCACCCCCAGCTCTGCTATCAGTAAGCTCTGCACTGTTTGACTGGCTGCCCTCAGGCAATTTGCACAGTATCCAACCAGTAAGCACCTCACCTTAACTTTCTGACTACAGCGCCAATATTTCCAATAGGATTAGTTAACTGGAACTAGCTGGCAATTAACTCAATTTACATCAACCAAAACTCTCGTCTAGCCAGAGCATTTGTAAACACAGTCTGGGACAGTAGTATGCCCCAAGGCCTCAAGAACTCCTGTATAACAGGCTCTTCAACTGCAAGTTTTCCAACTGCCATACACATCACATTTCATCTCTTACTATCACAATGTAGAATATCAAATTATACTGTGAAGATAAAGTAATTCTCTCTCTAATTAAAATACAATTCTAGGTTGAAAATTAAGAAAAAGTACACATGGTAAGTTAACTGGAGAGAGGCTTTTCTGCAATGAACACACACGTCACACACAACATTTAACAAAGCATAGGCAGAGCACACAGCAATACTTAGTCATGTTTGCGCAAAATTTTGTAATAACCTTGGCTTTGATGCGTTATACTTTTGACAAATTACTCAGGCTGAAATTCAGCATGAAATCCTAGCCCTCAGGCTGAAATTTTTCATGTTGGTGGCTAGAATTTGTTAGTCTTAAAACTTCCTAAATAGCTAAAAATCATCATAATGCTTACACATAAGGAAACAGAAGTAAGGTATCATGGGCAACCTAAATTGTAGCATTTCTTAATTTTTAAGCGCTTGACTTTGTAACACAGAAAAGAGTTCTTTAGCTTACGTAGTTTGCTTTTAAAAAAAAAAAAAAAAAAAAAAAAAAAAAGGATGAAGATTAAAAACAAGTTACGTGATCTATAAGAATCTCGTTATGCATCAACAAGGACTGACCCCTGAACTCTCAGCACCGCATCACAGCTGGTGTTACAGAGCTACCTATGTTAGCTGGAGAAGGCGGCCATTATTCTGGGGGGGCAGGAGAGGAGAAAAGAAGGGAAGGGACTCTGTCGGGCCACTTACTAGGCCTGAGGGAGCATGACCCAGCTCTCCCCAGAAAGTGGAGGAGTTCCTTCCCCATGTTCACTTCTCAGAAGGGTTATGGGCCACTGGAGCAATGTGCAAATCCAGAGGGATTTTCAGATAAGCCCAGCAAGACACTTGCTCTGCACCACAGTCCCAAGACAGGCTATCTGCTCCCAGGGCTCCCAATGCAGTGTGTACTGCTGCTTTGGTGGTGGAGGGGGTGGTGGTATGAGCCCAGCTTCTAATTAGAATGGGTATGTTCAGTAATTCTCAGCAACATTTGTTCAGCATTCTAACAAAAGCAGAGAAATTGTAGTTTTCGGAAGTTTGCATTCAGATTTGGCTAAAACTGTAATTTCATTGGAAAGAAAAGGCTTTGGGCCATCTTTCTCACCGCTACATGGCAGAGATTCACTGGAAACAATGGAGGTGCTAGATCTTCTCAGAAAAGGTCACAAGGACCTTTTATAATGAAAGCATTAGGCAACTTAAATATGGGGGAGCTAATAACAATCCCTGTAATAAAAGGGTGCTGCATACATTTGCAAAACAACTTTTCTGTGCTAGTGCACAATTAAGCCATTATGCATTCTCTAAGGCCATGTCTACACTACCACTTATGGCAGCAAAACTTATGTGGCTCCGGGGTGTGAAAAAAAAAACCAGCCCCCTGAGCAACATAAGTTTCGCCGACATAAATGGCAGTGTGCACAGCGCTATGTCTCCCGCCAACATAGCTACTGCCGCTTGTGGAGGTGGTTTCATTACGTTGACGGGAGAGCTCTCTCATCGGCATAAAGCAGCTACAGAAGCAATCTTACAGTGGCGCAGCTGCATCAGAACAGTTGTGCTGCTGTAAGCAAGCAGGGGCTTAAGTCACCAAGTGCTTAATGGCTAGACCTCCAGTTACTACCCTACCAGTGTTTAAAATATGTTGGCTTATAAAGGATTTGAACACAATATTGGATATACTATTTTCAGCCAGTTCAAAATTCTTAATAGGGGTGTTGGGACAGATTTCAATAGTTTAAAAAAAAAAAAAAAAAAAAAAAAAAGGCAGGTGATGAAATAGATGCTAGAGTTATAACAGGATTTTTTCCCTCCAGATATGGAAAGCTGTCAAGGGAGGGCAGAGGCACAACCAAGAGAGGAGAATATACAAAAAAGAAATATAGTTTATTGACCTGTGAAATAAAGAGCTGTAAAGAAGACGGATACAACAGGCAGCAGGGGATGCTAAAAACATAGTAAAAAAGAGATAATGAAATAAAGCAAGCACACAAATGTTCCACAACAACATTCACTTATCTATGTTCCCCTCCATCAATTAACAAGCTCTGCTTTCAGAATAAAAGACATTTTTTGTTAACCAGCAGAAAATGTCCCTGAGGAGGGGAGATTACAACATATAAATAATATGGATCAGGGCTAGCTGAAGGCAACTTCAGTGAAGACAGCACAACTCAAGTTAATTTTAGAAAGCCACTTCTGTTCAATGTTCGGGAAATGCCAACATGAAAAACCTATAATAGCAACAAGAGGAAGACTTAACTTTGATGAATACTTACAAATTTGGCTCCATACAAGCAGCTGTGGAACTACAACTTGTCTACAAATAGCTTTTAAAAAAACCACACACAAGCCACAATGCTCACGCTTTCCTGGAAAGTCATTCTAATTAATATTTTCTCAATCTGCACAGAAACATGGCAGATTTTTAAAAATATTTTATTGGGGAAAGGAGAGTCTCAGCTCCAAAAAATCCTCAACTGAGGAAGAGTCAGCTTTACGAGGGAAAGAGTTAAAATAAGGAATTCAACACATTTACAATTCCAAAATGTTAATGTTTATGTAATGACCTTCAATGCTAACGACTCAGTGAAATTCCACTAGCAGAAAGCAGCCGTACTAACAAAGTGTAATCTGGTATCCTGCAATGCGTACAGTTATCCCATATGCTATCTATCTACATATGCTCTAAGTTTTTCATTTGTTAAAAAAAAAAAAAAAGTCAGATACAGAGAGAAGTGTGGGTTGGGACCCAGCTTCAAATATCAAAACAGCAAATTTTAAATTCTCATTCTTGTGATTAAAACAAGCCTGCAGGAGTAACAATGTAGGCTTTTGAATGCCACTCTTGGGGAAAAAAAAAATCAGTCAAATTAACTTGAGCTGTGTGGGTAATTGGCTTATTTCTGAAGACTTGTATTTATGTGGCTCCGTGACGAAGAATATTAAGATAATTTGTAATATCTTAGTAAATTTCACCTATTGATTTAGTCCTCTTCCCGAAACACTGATTTCCCCACCCTGTGTGTTTTTTTATTGGAGCTGCAGTCCAAGCTTTGTTTTGTTTGCTTCCTTGATAGTGCACTAGCACTGTGCACCTGAAAAAAAAAAATAAATCCAGAGAATGGCATTCATCAAGTTATAGATTTCAAGGGAGTTTAGAGATACTTGCACCTGAAGCCACATGTGCAATCCATTAAGTTAAAGATTCTTCTTGTACATATTTAATAAAGTAGATGTGGCCAGAAAGTCTGACTAACATTTTAATAAAAACTCTTGACTAGCTCTAAAAGAAACTGAGGACATTTCTTATTTCTTAGAAAGTGGAGATACTTAAGTGAGCCTCTGTCCCTAAAGCAGAAGTCAAGTCTCCCTTCTTCCAATGTACAGGGTATTCCAGGGTCCGAATAGTACCATTGTAAACATGCTAAAAATAGATCTTTGAACTATATGGAGAATGAAGGGCCACGCACACAGACTAGAGCTAGTTTTCCAGCCACATAAGGAGATATCAGGTTCTTGAACTCTATGCCCCACATGGGATGACAGATAAAGGAAGATGTGTTTGGAATGAAGGATGGATAATCTGAAAGAGGTTATCATGCCTGACGCAATGGCTCTAACATGGGACTAGGGCCCATAAATAGCAGGTGGACTGTTCAGCTGGCAGTATACAGGAGAGAGTAGAGATGGTGGCAGTCTGTGGCCCATACTGGAAATCTAGATAGGGTAAAGCATGTAAAAGTATGTCTAGCTCATAGGTAAAAGGTTAGTAGGGATCCATGATCAGAATAGGTGCTGAGTGGATTTTATAGAACCATGATTTGAGTTCTAGTTTGTGTTTTAAAATGTTAGAATAGTTAAAAATTTAAGAGGCACAGTATTCTCAACATAATGATAATTAAGTAGAATCAAACTAATAATAAAGTTTGTTAGGGAAAATCTGACTGTTGATTAGCATTGTGTTACATATTTCGGTATTAGCCAACACCATATGGCATGGTTATGTCTGATCCCTGCAGAAGCTGGAGTGAAGAGCTGAGAAGATGTGCCATTTTTAGAAAAGTCACATTAATATACAAATAGAGAGAACAGTATGAGATTACATCAGCAATATGGTGGGCTGTGCAAAACCTCACATCAAACAGTATTTATGCCAACACTAAACAGATTGTCAATGAACTGAGTAAGCCAAGCATCCAACCATGCTATCTGGACCATTATAACCTAGTAATTATATGAAGTTCAGAACATACTTCTAATCCCCCCCGCCATTATCTGCACAGAACCTGCTGCAAGTCAGTTTGTAAAGTGGCTATTAGGACAATACCAAGGATTTATGAGGGGGAGCAATACAATCAAACACTCAGAGCCTTGCCTACACACCACATTCTGTACCTGCATCAACATCACCATAACCAGTGCCATGGCTGATAATGGTAGTATTACTGCAGATAAGGGTCAAAGCAAATGGTCTTGACAAAGTATAAGACTGTTTAGCCAAGTCTACAGAAATATCACCATTATCAACAACTGCAGACAAGACTTTGGAGACTGAAGTGATCCTATTATACTGATATCGTTTGCCTCTAGGTCTGGGCATGTACAGAACATACTAGTATTAGATAAAAAGGTTTGATGCTCTAATATAATGCAATCTTGTGATTGTCACTTCTCATTGAAGAAAATTATTTCACTGATGTACTGTCACTGCAGTACACGTTTCTGCTCCATTTCACCAAATACTGCATTTAGGCTGCAAAATACCCAATTCAGAAGATATTTAAATTACAGCAGCTGCTGTGAACTGTGAAAACTTTGCCTGTTTATTAAAGCTTTCAGTTAAAAGCAGTAAACATTCTGATCAATTTGAAGACATCTCTGATAATCAGTATCATGTTGAATCGGTACAATGTTTATGAAGAAAAAACATTTGTGTGGTGTCTACTATCACTTGCAGTCGTTAATCTTAATTGGTTTCTCTTCTAGAAGCCACCTGTATCACTTTCCCTAGACACTTGTTTCTGCAAAAGAAGTCTGTTAATTAGCATGTGAACTAGAATCTGTTTGCTCCCCAACATACTTTGCTAACAAGATGCTTCATGTCTAGAGACTTTGCCTGATAAAATAAACAACCCAGCTAAACAAATTTGAAGTCCACTGCTTTTGCAGTTTTAAATACACCAAAACTTTGGACTATTGCAAGGTTATCAAGAGAGCAGAGCCCAGAAGTGCTGTATCTACTAAGTTTGAAATATACTGCAGGCAGATCAGTAAAGTGTGCACACCAGGATCTCCTGGCTATTCACTGAGGCCTGTGGCATATGAAAATGCTATGCTGGGAGCACGCTGGTGCTTTTCGTCAGCAAAACTTTTGTCGTTCGAGGGGTGGTGTTTTTAAGACAAAGTCTAAGTGAACAAGTGATTACTCTGATTAGAAATAGCACTATTTGTGACCGAGAATACAAGACTTTTGGGGAGCTTTTGAGAAAAATCTTAACAGGTTTACCATATAGTAAATTTGAAGATGCAGACAGCTTTCACCCTATTACACATTACTATTGTCATATATGCAGCCCTCAGTATAACAAGTCAATATAAACATTTATTGAGTGAAGACACCGCTGGTGAAACACTGCATTAGGAAATTGCAGTGGCCACTAGTAACTGCACAAACCACACACTTAAATTCAGAACGTTTAGGAATCTTGGATGAGATTACAACTATAGGTATATATGTATATATATATATATATATATATATACACACACATATACACACCTATAGTTGTAATATATACATATACACACACACTTGAGGTATAGTTTTAACACTACACAGCATGAAGCTAAGTGTTCTCTAGCCTTCACTTTATAAGAATACTTAGTATTGCTCACATTTTATTACTATATTAAAATTTAAAACTGCTTATGTTGAATCTAATTTTAGAAGCCCCATTAAAAGGTCATTGATGGACCTATCCTCCATGAATTTATCTAGTTCTTTTTTGAACCCTGTTATAGTCTTGGCTTTCACAACATCCTCTGGCAAGGAGTCTCACAGGTTGACAGATCATTTAGAATGGACAACTGCTAAGTTTTCAGTATTATATTTTGATAGATGACACTAGCATTTTGCTCACTTGAGACCAGGATAAAGAAAAATGAAAGACAAGAAAGAAAGAAAACTATCACATGATGAGATGAGAGAATAAAGTATAGGATAAAAGTCAAAGTAAAGATTTGAAGGTACTTAAAATACACTTACCTTTAAATTTTGACCGAATGTTTGCCAGTTCTTTGTTTATCCTCTTTATCTCTGCTTCTTTGCTTTTGCCTGAAATCAAGACAATTTACATCAAGGTTCAGCATTTCAAACAGCTCCTAATTTGACTCTAATTCTTTCAGCACAGCTTTTTCAACTCACCATTCACTCACTAAAAGTGGAGACATTGGTAGAACCTTTTTTCTCCCACAGCAATAAGAGACTACAAAGTGAACACCAAGTGTAGTACATTAACATCTTCTGGGGAAATTAAAAGCCTTTTTTTAATTAAAAAGGCTTATCACTCTGCTCTCCCACATTAAAGTGTCCAGAGAACAAAGTTTCAGAGTATTTGACAAATAGCCAAAAGTTTAACCAAAAAAAAAAAAAAAAGAGTCTGATTTTTAACCTATTACAGAAGAAAAATCATGCATGGCATAATTTTCAAAATAAGAAGTCGGTGCTTTCGAAAGGTTTACCTATAATTTATTTGCATATAGCTTTCATGTGTGTGCTCCTCTTTTACAAAAAAAAGAGGGGCGGGGGGCCGAAATGAGATAAGACATGTAAGAAACAGAAAAATGAAATTGTAAAAAACAAATTGGAGTGTGAACTCCCGGATATATATAACAAACAACTTTTAACTCATTTTTAAAATCTAGTCAGTAGTTTGATTTTGCCCTCTGAACTCTCCCTGAGCAATTCAGTTACCTAGCAATTGTGGTCTTAAAACCTTCTACCATTACTCGTGAAGTCCTTAAAAATAAACCATTTAAACTTAAATTCTTGTTATTAAGTGGCCATTAATGATCAGTAGGCTTGTGTGCCCTCTCTAACTTGCATACTTCCATATCATTGTTCTTTTGATCAAACATTTATAGCATAAATAAATAAATAAAAAGCTTTAAAGTTCCTTACAGTCTAATGACACTACAAGTTCATGAGTTTGCTCTATCATCATTGGAGCTTGCACAGCATTTTTCTGCTCTGCAGCAGCCTACTTGCTTAATGAGAACAGGAATAAAGAACTTTAAAAAGGAGCATGTTGATGATGAGCCAATATACTACTTGCCTACAAAAGCAGCAAGGCATAGCTGTGCGAGGACTTGCATTTACACCCTAGCAATAGGAAACTGCTCTACCAGCTGTCAAAGGAGTATTTAGATTTCATTTTGTAATATAGCTTGTTTAAAAAAAAAAAAGGTAAGTCAAATATTTTCTCTTTAGAGGAGAAAAAAAAATACACACAGACGTTCAGAGAAAGTGGCTGTGTTTTGACGTTTAGGTGATGATACATTTGCCTACCCCAAACAAAATAATTTAAGTTTCACAAACAAATTGTACACAGCAATCAGTATACTAGCTTTTGGGTTCGGTCTTTCAACAATATCAAAGTACATGGAGTTATAGTATTGTGTTCACTTCAACTTTAGTTACTCCCTATGATCAACTGGCTGAGACTTAACCAAGGCATGACTGAGGTAATGCTTGCATGTGAAAGAAAGCAAATGGAAGAAATGACAAAGACCATTTCAGCTCCTTTCACTGGAGACGTGGGCCAACAATTTGTATCGTAAATTCACATTTAGAAGGCTGCTTGGGTCTTCAGCTTCAGATTTCCAGTTAACAGCAGTAGCCAACACTACTTCTGCCCTCACTCATGTGCATTTAGCTAGAACGCCCTGACCCAGGGCACGTTTTCTTTGTAGTCACATTGCTGCACAGTTTATTGCACAATTCACTAGTTTTCAAGAGTGCCACAAATTTAATGCTGACCATGTGGAGCATCAAAAACTCCCTCTGCAGCAAGGAAGGCAATAACTAGTAATGCAAAAGAATGTAGCCAGACAACGGACGGACGGGAGATACCCAGGGTAACTGGTTGTGCAGGTGAGGGAACTAGGGCCAGGGGGAGGTTTCCAATGATACTCCTGCCTTTGAGGTTAGTAGAATCCCAAGGGCCAATACAGTTCAAACCAGCCTTTTACCTTTTACTTAAATGCAAGGTTCAGAGGAACTGAAAAAGTTGTGGAGCTTTACTACAGGTTCTGCAAATACCTGAAAGTGATTAAGACTAAAGGAAAATTCAGTTCTGCCATCAATACTTCTGTTACCAGGGCCGTCCTTACCCATATGCAAACTACGCAGCTGCGTAGGGCACCAGGCAATTTGGGCAAAGCTGGGAGCCAGGGGAGCAGAGCGGAACGGGCTGGGGCCGGGTCACTCCACTTCCCGCCGCCCCATGAGTGCGGGGTGGGGCCTGCCCTGCAATCACCGGGAGGCAGGAAGTGCGGCGACCCAGCACCAACACGTCCTCTCCGCCGGCTCATGCTGGGAGGCGGTTTCCTCCCTGCCCCCCAAGCCTGCTCCTGCCCCCCACAGACCTTGAGCACAGCCCCCCACCAGAGGCCTGAGGCCAGCCCCCCATCCCGTGGGGGGGGAATGCGTAGGGCACCACAATGTCTAGGGATGGCCTTGTCTATTACATTAGAATAATGAAAGCACAGAATGAGTAGTCTGTGCACTGGTGCTTTCCTACTCTGTACCAACAAAGGGTAAACAAAACACAAGTATATAAAGCAAAGTGTAGCAACAACTAGGTAATGTGACTTCTCCCTTTGAAGGTTCTGTTTGACATTTTGACAGTAGTAGCTGTGAGAGTTATTATGTGGTTTTTCATTCCGTAAGATACAGAGTGCTTTACAAAGAAGCTACACCTAGCCCCATTTATGCACCAAAATCCTGGTGAAGTCCAGGCAAATGTTGGGAGGGAATACTTCCATTAAACAGCACAACAATGCAGGAGGACAATTAGGTAGGCCAAAATAATGGCCTAACCATAGAGTTGCCAGGTTGCCGAAATGCCCGGTCGAAAAGGGACCCTGGCGGCTCCGGTCAGCACTGCTGACTGGGCCGTTAGAAGTCCAGTCAGTGGCGCGGCGGGACTAAGACAGGCTTCCTGCCTACATTGGCTTTGTGCGGCTCCCAGAAGCAGTGGCATGCCCCCACCCCTCCCACGAAGGGGCAGCCAGGGGGCTCGGCACGCTGCCCCTGCCCCAAGCGCCAGATCCGCAGCTCCCACTGGTGAGGAACCACGGCCCATGGGAGATGCAGGGGCAGCGCCTGTGAACGGGGTGGCACGCAGAGCTGCCTGGCCATGCCTTCGCATAGGAGCTGGAGGGGGGACATGCCACTGCTTCCAGGAGCTGCTTGAGGTAAGCACCACCCAGAGCCTGAGCCCCTGACCCCTCCCACGCCCCAACCCCCTGCATCAGCCCTGATCCCCCTCCTGCCCTCTGAACAACTCTGCCCCAGCCCAGAGGACCCCAAATCCCTCATTCCCAGCCCCACACCCCCAGCTGTAGCCCTCATCCCAAGCCCCTGCCCCAGCCCGGTGAAAACGAGCGAGTGAGGGTGGTGAGAGTGAGTAACAGAGGGAGGGAGGATGGAGCAGGGGTGGGGCCCCGGAGAAGGGGCGGGACAAGCGTATTCAGTTTTGTGAGAGTAGAAAGTTGGCAACTCTACCTAACCACTACCTTTAAGAAAAGGCTTAGGATTTTTGTAGTGCAAGAACAAAATAAAGACAGGATGGTGTGAGAGGGAAATGATTTAAGTAACTGGGGTTACAATAATTTTAAAATATGGCAACTAACAAATGAGAATATTTTAAGGGCTTATGTATTGAAGTCTGAATTGTGAATAGTAAGAAACCCTCCTGTAGAGAAGGATTTTGGTCTTTAGTTACGTGGTCCTGTTTTCAGCATCCAACTTGTTTCCATATGACCAGAATTGTGGAAAGAAAGTGTTAAAACAAAGAGCTAGTATTCATGTAAATTTCAGCAACTACTGACAAAAGCTGCTGGCGCGCCATTTATCTTTTACAAAGGGGAAGAGTAAAACGCTGACCTTTAAGACCTGAATCATTGAGTCACAAGAGATTGTGCACTTCCTTTGAAAGTTCATCTAGATAACTAGGCACCACTGAACACCGACATCAGTCTGAGATATCACTACATTTATTGTTTCTATGAGAGGCATCAGGAAGAAAAAATAAATACCTAGCTCTTGTGTAGGCAAATCTACTACGCTTTTATAAAAAGAGAAGTGCAAAATAAAGACTCGATAGCAGAATATTTAGGAATATGTGTAATTAAGATTAGAGAAACTGAACACTTTCTATAACATCTTTAAACTATCTCACCCCACTTTAAACACAGAATTTAACATCACATTACAATACAAAAAATGTGTGTGCGGGTTTTACATTTCATAGATACAGAAATTGAGACGAGAGGTTTAATTATGTGCTCCAGGTCTCACTCAGAGCCTGGATGGAGTCAGGATCTTAATTTCAAGTTTGATGCTTTAACCACAAAAAGCCATCCTTCCCTGCCCCTAAAGAATACTTCAAAAAAGGCTTTTTACCTATTGGGACTCTTGCCTAGGAAATGGTTTTTATTTCTCTAGAGGCAGTTGACCACAAAAGTATCTAAGCATAAGGAATGTTGTACCAAAATACTTCATGCATTTGTGATGCCAGCAACTCTTGAAGGGGGGAGACAAAAAAACCTACCAGACTACATTCTCAGCAGAAAATATGGCTATTTAACAGTGTTCTAGTCTGCACATTGCTAGAACTCTCCCAAATCCTTAACGTTTCCGTTAAAAAGTCAGTGTACCCACAAATATATAGCAGAGTCCAGAATTTGTATAAAACCCTGTCAACAGTAGCCAAAAACATGCCCTAAGACAAAGTATATAAATTGTTCCAGGCCATAAAGTATGATAATCTCCGTCTGAGAAGACATTTCGTTTAATAAAACACAAACAAGGCAGCTGATGCAACTGTGTCTATACTACCAACAAGTTGCTTCAGTATTTACTGTATTCCACATGTAAGAGGGCTGGCAACAGTCAAACTCATAACTAATCCCCAAGTCATCCCCAAGTCATATTTTGATGATTTCAGCTACATTAATGCCTTGGACATAAAATCAGTAATTCCTTCATGAATTTGTTGGACACTAGTGTAGTATTTTTGTAGAATGAGCGGTTATGCTGCTCTGCAGATTAGGACACTGCAGTCCCTTCCCTGTTTTTTGTTACAGATAAGGACTAGGCAATTGCTTTTTAGCTACACATCATTTAATAACTGTCCAGAAAGCCATCTTCACAAGAGGTCACTTGAATTCATCAGCTTCTAAATCCATACTAGCCAGGCAACTGAGAGAAATACAGACGTCAAATTTAGCATGGAGGCATGTTTTTCTTTGCCTTTGGAGGATTCCCTTTTATTAACTTCAGCTAGAAGTGTTCAGATTGAGCCTCCCCAAGCAAGATGTAAAGCCAAAAGAACAAATTCCTGGAATGTATCATACAGGGGATCCCCTGTATACACTGGGGTTGCGTTTCTGGAAAGGGCGACGGATACCGAAATGACGTATACCAGGGAATTTTTCTCCATAAGAAATAATGGAATAAGGGGGGGAGGGAGGGAGAATGCATTCACAACTTCACCACACTCGCCTTTGACAATGCTCTTTTCGCCTAAACAGTGTACCCTTTTACACTGACAGGTTATACAGTACACATTTTACACATAAAACATTGAATAAAATAATGTAGAACCCTACTAATACCATTCAAACATCGAACATTTTAATACAGTAAATACAGAACAGTAATACAGTATAAAACACGGTCAATTACAGTAAACTTAGGTAGGGGGTGGCGGCTGGGTTTTCTTGGGTTGGCTTTTCCGTGGCTGGCTTTTTGGTTGCAGAAGTCTTAAAGGATTTTATCGACGTCTGCTTTCCTGCATGAATCTGAACGATAGAGCTCCCTGTAGCAAGCCACTGCATCATTGAGAGCCCTGGAGACTTTGGCAGACAGTTCACGAAAAGGATCACCACTCTGTATGATTTCCGTCATCTCATCCAGCAATCCAAAGAAACGGGAGAGATTCTTTGTCATTACACTCCTGGCTTCCTTTGGATATCCGTTGTTGGTCCAGCTCAATTAGTTCCTCATTTGTCAGTTGCTCAGTAAGAGACTCCAACAACTCCTGTACATCCTCCTCCTCCACCTCTTTGAAGCAGACATCTTTTGCCAACTTGACAATTCCTCGCTTGAGACCAGGAACGGCATCAAATCCCATGAAGCTGTGGACAGCATCTGGCCATGCACGGCGCTAAACACCGTTCATACATTGTGAAGTGACCTCTTCCCATGACGCGTCAATGTATGAATGGCGTTCAAGATATTGTAGAACTTCCAAAACTCCTTTATACTGGGCTTTCCTTCACCTGCCATCTCCTTAATCAGCATGGAGAACGTCCTCTGTAATAAGCCTTGAACGTGGCCGGAGGACGCAAATACAGTACTGTACAATAGGGGAACATGTTCCAATTCAGGTTGGTCCCGATCCGTGCAAATAATGGATATGCAGATCTGGACCAATGTAAATCGAACAGATTCCCCCTATTGATGAGCGACAGATATCCGAAACAACGGGTAAGGGGGAGATGTATACCGAGGACCCTCTGTATTAGTGGGATCAAAACAGGCACAGGATTTGCTTTTGAATGTTTTTTTCAGACTACTACAGTAAATTATTGTGGCTCGAGGGAAAAGTGGTAGCGCCACTGCTGCTGCTTACAGTAAATGTCCGTCCGCCTGGCATTACTCCTTTTACAGCTGTACCACTACTTCAGCTGTGGTTGAGAACAGCCACAAGATCACAAATATGCTGCTTTTGCTTACTACACTCAAGACTAAAGATAGCAGGTTGTGCCTTCTGTGAGTTTTCTAAATTTACTGCAATCAACTTTCACTTTAGTGGCTCATGCAACTCAGAACTAGAAGATCTTGCTACTGGTTCAGATTAAAATTGACAAAGTGAAGAAATTAAGATTTAAGTGAAATCCTTTAACATTTCATCAGTACAGTGCATTCAACGCTCTGCACTGCTTTGATAGCCTCTGGATGCCCATCGCAACTCTTAATTAGTGAGCAGGGTCTCATGCCTCACAAAAGTTAAATAGGATTGGGAGTAAAACACACCTCTAAACATGGCAGATCAAAGTCTCTGCACTTAGCCATGCTGCCTCACAGAATTTACCAGATTTGTGCATTTAATGATACTTTCTGTAAAATGCTTATTTAACCCACTGCTTTACATCTGCTTATAGCTGGTCCAGAGGAGGACCTACTCCTGATGCCAGCTTATGTTTGTTTTTGAGTTCACATGAGAGAAAGCTGTGCTGCAGTGCTAAAAGCCCAGAGTTCAAACCCTACCAATGCCACATGGAAGTGTGTTGCTACAGTTGCCATTAAATTTCTCTTTTTTGAGAGAGAAATTGCATATAAGAACTATATTACAATATTAGTATTGCAAAGCCAAGCAAGTTAGAACTGCTGAATTATGATTGCATGGGCTTTGGAAATACTTCTGTGCAGGAAAATAAGGATAGACTCAAGTACAGGTCTGTCTCATCTTACGCTGGGGTTACGTTCCGCGGTCAGCGCCTAAAGCGAAAACCGCGTATAGTCAAAATTACATTGAGTGTAATGGCGGGCAGAATCGCCCGCCCTACAGAAACAGTATTTAAATTGTTATTTTTCTCTTTTTTTTTTGTTTTTTTCTTGTTTTTGCCGACCGCATAAAGCTGAAATCGCACATGTTAAATGCGCCTAAGATGCGACAGACCTGTACAGCCAAAGCAGGAATGTAAATGTCAATTCAGAGTACATCCTCTCCCTCACACTTAGTTACTTCAGTCTTCCTAGTTTCTAGGTTTACCCCAAGACTTGAAGCTGAAAAGGAAGGCCAACAAGTCAATTGTCATGGACAAAAGAAGGATACAGCATCACAGTAATTGCTAAATGGGGTGATCCAGTGGTTAGACGTGCCTCTGAGCTCAAGTTCACCAAGGTCCATGTGTCTCTGGAGGACAAGCTACTGAAACAGGTCCAAGCCAACCAATGAGACCAAGAGTAGCTCAAGACCTTTGTATTTAGGTATTACTATCAGGAAGTTAGAAGTGATCTTTGTGTGATTTAACCATATACATCAAATTGTTTTTATATAAGTGGGCCTGCTGTTTCATTACTGTAGTAGCCATTGATTCAGCATTTGCTTCAATGCCTAAGCAAACATCCAGATGTTGCAGGAGTGTTGTTGAGGCTGCACGTCTTCAAAGCATCTGAGAACAGTACCTGAGAGAACTAACACTAGTCAACTCAAGCACCTCAGTCAGCAGAGTGGCAAACCGCATCCTTTATACTTTCAAATCAGTTACTTAGCTGGATTTGGCAGTTTACCAGACTTAGAATTTAACAGTTTACAGCCTGCCACCCACCCTCCTTCGATACGTACAATGTGTTCAGTCTCCACCAATGCACTATTAGATTTGATTACCACCTTTTTTCCAGAAGCTGAAGGGTAATTATAAAACCACTGAAGAACACAGGCAGTCAAAAAACAATGCTTTTGAGAATGAGAATTACTGTAAATGGCTGGGTTTTTTTGTTTGTTTTTTTACAGTAAATAAGCCCACAATCAAATATAATGATCTAAAACAGCCTAATCTGAACTAGCTAGATTTACTAGAAATCAGTAGAGCAGAAGAGATATTAATTGATCCTTCTTGGTTTATTCATTTAGAGGACGTTTCAGATCTATGACATCAGCTTGGCAGAAATCAGGGATCTGAGACAGAGTATTTAATATATTTTGATTAGTTCATTATTTAATACTTAGTAAATAAGTGAGCTGCTCCAGTAAGACAAGTTGTTGCCATTGCCACACTAAGCAAATGCATGCATTTCATGGACAAATGCAAATTGCTCATGCTACATTTGATGCCCAAGGCGCACACATGCAGGATCTAATACAGATGTATCATTCTCAGCTGCACAAAGCCATTCGTTCTTATGATCTTTCCTTTGTTTTTCCAACTGGCTTTGGCTCATCTGGCTGCAAGGCATTTCAGGGCCTTAAGAATGTTTAAGGACAGCTCTTTTCCTTGCAATGCTTTCTTTAATCACCAACTTCAAGGAGGTATATCTTGGTGCAGGGATGGCTCCAGCTACTGAATCTAATAAACTGGGCTATAAAGCTGAACAATGCAAGTCTCAACACCTGAATTTGGTTAGATATGGCATTAAATGTATCATATATAACAAAGTAAAATGTAGCTAAAACTCCAGAATATGGAAAGTAGAGTTTAGTGACCAGTAATGATCTTAGAGCTAATTACAGCAAGTTTTAGTGTTTAAGAACTAACTGAAGAAAGTTCTATGGGGTTTAAGAATTAGAACAAAGACCTTGATTGGGAACCCAAGGTATTGCTCTCTGCAGTGTACTATTCTAGGAGGCAGCGGGAGTGTTTTCCCTAACCCAATGTTTTTTACTGGAACCTCTTTTCCCTAATTAGGTGCCCAGGCAACTTCCTCCATAGATATCTGCAGAGATGGAACCCTCCAAGGAGAGGCAACTTTAAGCACCCACTTAACCCTGATTTGGCAGCTCATTCTCTGCTAAGAGGGAGTGTTCTTAGGAAGCTTACACAATCTAACAGCTATTATCCTGCAATTCTCAAAGAGATGCACATTTTCCTTTCCTGAAGAGAAGGCTAAAGGCACTGGGATTGAAGTCAGTACTTTATCTAAAAAAAAACTGTCCACATGCTGCAGGTAGAGAGTCTAATCCAAACTTGCTAGCTTTAATATTGTTGCTCAGAAGAAAGGGGTGCCAAGGAGCAGCTTTGGCTTTGAATATACACTATATATGGTAAAGGCTTCATTAATCAAGATTAATTATTGTATCACACACAAGGCCTATCTGGGAGCTGTTTTGCCATTTAGTTCTCCACAGATTGTACAACCTATTTCCTAAACATAAACTAATATGGAATCACAGCAGCTTCCAGAAAATATTAGATGCAGACAGCTACCCTGAACACCAGGATGTTTTATGCACAACCTTTATTACTGGACTATGTTTTGGACTGTAAGATATTTGTAGTAGGACATTTTTGCTTTTACTCTGATATTATGAATACTGTTATGGTTCTTTACTTTGTGATCTTTATGGTTGACATTCAGCTGGACTACTTAAGACCTAAGTGCCGGACACCACAATTATTTTGAATTTCTGCTTACCTTCCTTTGATTTGCATCTTACTGAATCACCATCTTAACTGTAATAAGTAGATGACAGAGCCTATAGAAGAAGCCGGTGTTCCTCTCAAAATGCTTGCCATGGGACATAGCATAACACGAGTCTTGCCCACAGCTAGCACCTGTCCCAACATCTTCAACTTTTTCCTAATGCCTAATGTACTTCCTCTCCAATTTTGCCAAATTCAGTTTATGGGGGCACATAAGGTGCCACTGAGTGCTGTTTTTAAACCAGGCCTCTGCAGCAGTACTCTCCAAGGATTTAGTTACTAGTTGGTACTCCGTCTCCCCACTGATGCCTTAAAAATGATAAAGACCCAAGTAAAAACAAGGATTCTGTAATGAATTACTTAGGGATTGTAATTATGTCATGTAATGTATGTGCATACCATTTACAGATGGATTTCACTAATTTATGGCTGGGTGCTGACATCTTATCCAGTGCCTCATTACAACTCTTTTAGCATAATAAAGTGATAATCAAAACCACTGATATGCTTCTTTTTTGCCGATGATGGCAAATCAACTTGAAGCCCTCATTCCATTTACAGTAATCTGTAATATTAAAAAAAACTCACCAGGTATCATGTTCTGAGCATTAACTGGTAACAGTGCTGTCAGCGGAAGACCACAATTTAACTTGTGAGGGCTGCATGTTTGACATGCCTGTATTAAAGTATAATTAAAAGATGTTGATTTTTAAGTATTTTCTAAAATATACATCTACATAATTGGTCTAGGTCTGTCTTGTTTGGTACCCTTGTACTCATGGGAGAAAGGACTTTCGAATGAAACCCAACTCGGCCCATTTCCAATGAAATTATATTATCAAAATTTCCACCAACTAGAGGACCTGGGAGCCGGGCAGGCGGGAAGGGGGGGGGGAAGGAGGGACGAAAGGAAGGAAGGAAGGAAGTCCCCGCTCCCCCACCACGCTGCAGAGTGACACTACTGAAATTATGATTGCACAGATTTTTAAGAATGAAATGACACTCCCCTTACCTTTCTATCAACTTGCCCACAGAATTACAAACTCCCAGACTAGTTTCATCTCAGCTAAATACTCTGCTGACCAGTTAATGTGATTTTTTGGGCCAAAGGAAAGGCACTCAAAAGTATGATGCAGAATGGTCTCGTGAACCAAGCATAGGATTGAGAACAAGGAAGTCCTGAATTCCTGAAGTCCTGAATTCACTGACAGTGGGCACAGGCTTTAAAAACTCCCCTGCAGTAACTCATTGATGTCAGCATGGTTATTATATTAAGTTTTAGTATAATAAATACAAATTATTTTTACTCATTTCACCTGCCTTTAAATGGCAACTTTGCACTTTGATGGAAAGGTTCATGTAAATTAGTAGTTAAAGTACCCATTGTATGCTCTGCTGAACTGCTATTCTGAATAGTTCTGGCACCAATACACTGTGAAAACTATTCCTTTTAATCAGCAATGGAAGAACACTGATGCCAAAACTACAGTAAGGATTAGCCCTTCCCTACAGAGAATGTCATTAACTTCATGAAGTATGATGCCAATTCCACCCTCCTCCTCTCCCTAATCTGACATGCAGCTGGTTATCTGGCACAGCAGGGTGAAGAAAAAACAAACAGACTGCACAGAACTATAGCACCCTGTAGCAGCTGCCTGCAAAGTGCTTATCTTCTTTGTAGCATGCCTGCCCTTATGTGGTATAAGTGTGAACTTGGGGTACATCCCACTGATTATCTGGGATGGTTGATTTTGTCAGTAACAGTATGGGCAAGCATCCTAACATACCGTCCCCTTCAGATGAATTCAAACTGGTCCCAGATCTCTTAGTGTCTGATATTAGGGTTTATCACATGTTCGAGCCAGAGTCAAATGAACAAGGACACCTACACAAAGTAGCAAACCTCCATGCAAAAAAAACAAACAAACAAACAAACACCACTCTAATTAAGTTTTGTTCAGGTACAAAATTATGCAGTGCAAGTGACTTCTCTCTAATATTAAGTGTAGTATGTTACAGAAGTTTCCTCTTAGGACCTGTATCATTAGACTACATCCTGCCCTTGCAGGGAGTAAGCTTGACCAAAAAGGTCCTCTTTTTCTGAACAGCTATAGGGCAGATCTTCCAAAGGCACAATAGGTAGTGGGCACCTGGTGCCTTTGAAAATCCTGCCCTGAGCAGGTAGCATTCATAGGTAGGGTAGTTACATAGTTGCTGAGGGTGTTTAATCTAATAGATACTATGTGCTACTACATGACAATGAATTTCTGTCCAAAATAAGAGGAGTCCTTTCCTCTTTTTCTAACCTGTTTTCCTCTAATGTGCTGCCAAATGTCTTCCACTTCATTTTTGGGAAACACTTGAGTGAACAGATGGGGACTAGCATGCTAGCTTATTTAGATCAATAGAAAGCTCTCAGGTTTACATTGATCCATATTATTTCCAGTGAAAGAACCTCAATATCCTCTAGTCTGCTTTTGTGACAGCCAGTGAAAGACAGCAAGAACTGAACTAAACACGAGTGGCACAAAGGTATCCATATATGAAAATTATGACCCACAAAATATTTCAGTGCAAGTTTATAAACAGTGTGTTTGTTTTTACTCCTGAGATAGTTGAAATGTCTACTGTTTTGGGACCTAGTGCATCATCACAAGTGAGATATGCCACAATCTGGTCTATGTAACAGAATTCCTAGTTCCAGTGAGAATGTAATGCTCCCACACCCAACACTTAAGTGTACAACTTTCCCAACATCCAGAGAAACCAATTTACCATAAGAAGTTCAAATCTGGCTACTTTTAGGACATCTGAACCCATCTGGTAGATTAAGGAGACGTTCATTCCTATCGCAAAAATCACAGCTTCAAGAAATACCCCGATGAAAACAGCCTAAAGCTTCTACTCTTGCACTGCTGCATTATTCACCAAAAAATTATTTTCCCCCTCGCTAATAAGCAATTAAGTAGTCACATTTCTGGAGCAAAACACATTCATACGATTATGTAGCCTCTTACAAACAGTATGGCAACATCTCTATGAGCAATGCTACATTATTACACTACTCCAAAAAGTTTATTTTACAGAATGCCATCTGAACCTACAAAAAGTACTCTGGCTTTGCCCATGTAGTCTCCTTGTTTATCTGAGGTTTCTAAACTTGCCTATTTCAGAGGCATTTGGGGATGACAATACGCATGCTCAGACATGATTAAAACAGAAGTTGATGCAGCTAAACTGCACTTTCTCAGTGATAATCCACAAAAGCACCTGTTAACTTGGCCCAGATTTTGGTCCATCAGGCCTCATATTTCAAAGCCAGTAGATAATGATGGTAGTACAGTTTATTGCAACAAAGTTGAGGGGGGGGGAGACAGAGGAGTCAGATATACATAGTAGGTCCAACAAACCCCTATAAACCTTTAACTTTGTTATAAAATAGGTGCTAGTGATTCAGGCTCAAAGCTTGCTCTTAAAGTTGTTACCCTAATGAGTAATCATCCACTGAGAAACAAAATCTTCAGAATTCATGAGGAAAGGACAAAAGGAGGATAAGATTATAACAAGAGTTGAAGATTATTGTTCAGAAATGCAGGTTGTGTTTCAGATATCCTCTCCAGGTTAATCTCCCAAGGAGAATCATGCAAGTTCTAGTTTTGCTGTTCCTAGTTAGTGCTGTTGGCAGCACCAGAGCAAAATGAGCTTTAATTAATTTTTACTGCTTCTGCTAGACCCCTAGACTATTATACTAAAAATCAAATCAGTAGGAGAAAGGGAAGCAGAGAATATATTAAAAGGAAAGGAGGAGGAAAACTGAGTAAAAAGATAGGCAGAGGAAGAGAGGAAAGCAAAAGTGATCTTTTACAAGACTAAATCATTTAATAGACATTAGATAGTATTTAAAAAACTGGGAAAGCTTTCAGATGGATTGTCTTCACTACAAATTTAACTTGAGTTGCAACTTGAGTGTTCACATTAACTTGAGTCCTGTTCACACACAAGAACCTGCAGCTTCAGTGTGGTGGTGCTTTTATCTTGAATTGGCTAGCCTGTCAGGAGGCATAAGCTACAGCTCGAGTTAGCACAACTTGTCAGCTACTAACACAAACAGGTAGAACATTATTTTGCAGCATGGCTACTCTCACTCGATCAAGATACTCAAGTGTAAACCTAAGTTAACTCTGCAGCTGAAATATAGCCAGTCTCTCTTTTGTTAATTAGGTAACTATATGATCACTAAAGCCCTGTTCCTCCCACGCATGCTATTTCACAGGAAGGAGTGAAATCTCTTCAAGAGACTTTTACTGGTTTTACTCACCTCAATGAGTTCCTCTCTCTTTTCCCACCCAAGGAGTAGGTTGGTCCCAAACTGGCCAATCTCAAGGATCCTGTGAGAAGCTTGTACCTCCACACTGTCCCCCACTGCCAGCTCCTTGAAAGCAGTTCTACCAACAACTTCCACTGACTGTGGTAGCCCCTGGGTGAGTACCAGAAAGGATACACACTGGGTTGTGTCTTCTGCCAGAGGGAAAATTCAGCATGCACTCCCCTAATCCAGTCTACACTCTTCTGCTTCTCCTCCACATTGCACCCATTTTCCCATGTGCAAACCAGACACAGAGGAACACCATTCTCAAGGCACAGTGGGTATAAAAACAGTGTCCTGAAGGGATTTGACACCTGTCCCATTTCAGCACACGGTAGGGGGAAAATGCATGTATGAAATCTGGTGGGGGACAGATAATCTAGGTTTGAAACTAAACTCTGGGGAGAAGTTTGAAAAAAAAATAGCCTGAAAAAGACAGAAAAGTATGAGCAGCATCTGGAGACACAGGGAATAGCATCATAAGATTCAAAGTATGCCTAAAAACAAGCTGTTGGCATTTTTTTCCTGGATTGTACATTAAGCAAAGATTCAAGAGAAACAACTTATTTAAAAATGTTCAATGGAAGTCTCACGTTTCCTGTGTCTCTAGCAGCAGCTCTCACTTTCTTGTCTAGGTACATTCCATCAAGATGATACTGTATTTGGGTTGGGTTATCAGTGCATACTTTAAAGAAGTGCAATGGAATATAAGTTTTCATAGCAAAAATATGGCTGTTAACCATCTTCCCTTTCAGGGTGGAGATTAGTAGTTTTAAAAAAAAAAAAAAGTTATTTCATACCTCCATTTGGAAGAGTTGTGTGGCTGGGAGATAAGTAAGTGTTTTTAACCATACAGAGAAAGATTTAAGTTTAAGAAACCTATTTTGACGATTCTAAGCATGAAGCCAGTCTTGAAATACTGCCCTCCCGCCCACCCAGGAGTGCCTTTAAAGTGCTGATAGCTATTTCTAAAGCATTGGCCTGTACAGCCACATGTTGCCGAAGCCCAATATGTCTAAGAAAGGAGGAAGAAATTTAACTCAAACTTAACTATTTTACCTACATTATTCAGATCAGTTAAGGTAAAACCCTTCAGCGGCTCTTCTCAGCACCACTGTTCACCATTTACCATTAGCACCCTTACCAAACAGATGGAATGTTGCTTTTGCAGGAAAAGCATGTCAGATCCAGTTGTCAAGATTAAGTAGCTGAAATGCTACTCTCTCCAACTGTGCCTCGTTTCTGATAATTGAGCAACAGAATCAATGTACTATAGGAAGACAAACTCTTGCATCTCAAACGATTGTAGTAAGAACAGCAAGCATTTGCAAAGATAGCTGTGGCAAGAGTACAGAGTGTTGCAACAACATATTAGAGCTGGAGCTTGTCTACACAGTGGGGTAATGCACTGTGGGGGAGAGGGAGAAGTGACTTCCCAACAGCACTGACATGCTGTGCATTAATTGGTTGACACAGACCTTACTGGAGCACACTACAGGTTCCCTAGTCTAGTGCACTGTAACATAGTGCTGTTTGAAACAATACTACATTAATGCATGCTAGAGAACATTTATTGCGTTCCAGTAGAATCTACATGGACCAAGTAAAACGCAGCTCATTAGTGTGCTTTAGAAATCACCCTCCCTTACAGTGTATTACCCCATAGTGTAGACAAGCCCTTAAAACACATTGAAAGTATTTGGATTCTGAAGGAGAACTACATTATCCCACAGTTCTGAAATCAGATGGGTTGATGTCCATTTGAACTGGAAATCTAGGTCTCCATAAAATGGTGTAAAACACACATTTCAGAGGCCATGTGATCTAAAGCTGGATTCCTTAGATGTGACATAATTTGTTGTCTACTATTGTTAAATCTGTTAATGAAATGAAGATGTAGCACTATTCTATTCAGAACTTCTTACTCATTACCTTGCATCACCTAAATCATAAGACCTATCACATCCAGAGTTAAAATAGATTCCGTAAGACCAATCAGACAAAGGAAGAGAGTAGAAGCATTTTAAAACAGGTCTTGGGCAACAAGTTGTTTGTAATGTTTTTGTTCCCCCCCCCCAAGAAAACTTGAACTTCCATTTTTATTAGCAATCAAGAGGGGGTGAGGAGTCATGGCTACAACCAGATACTGATAGGTACACATATCCTCTGAAGAACCCTCCCCCTGCTTTATAATGTAGTACAAAATCATCCTTATAATTTAACTTCTGTAGTTGTTGAAGAATGACCAGGCATTTGTCAGTATATCAAGCAAGTTATCTGAATTTTCTTCAAGTTGTCACCAGAACATTGCCACTAAAATTTACATCTAAACAAGTGTTAACATTTAAAATTGCACCGTTAAACATATCTGCAGGGGACAAAGAAAGTAAGAGACTGTGTGGATAACTTGCATAACTTGAGTTTCTGGTTTTACATTTTGGGAAGAAAAACAGATGTAAATATTTACCTTTTTTGGAGTGTTGTAACTTCTCATTTGATTCAAAGTCTGAATCAGGTCACAACTTAAGCACATTTGATGTGATCATTTTATGTCAAGTTTAAAATTAAACTGAGTGGCCAAATCAAGAGAGGAGCTAGGCACACTATATGTCAGGATTATATCAGAAGATGTTTATATACCACTTCACTGCATTATGCCATGCTCTAGAAAGGGCTGTCTTAGTTTTAATGGCAGCAAGTTACAGAGACACTCCAAAACTTAAGCAACAAATGACAATCATGAGATTAAACTGTTCCTGGACTTGTCACTTGTAATCAATTCAGTAATCCTTAAAGCATCTTTGCGTCTAGAAGTCTTAGACCTTTTATTCCAATATATGCATTTTTTTTTACTACACATAACTCAATCCATTTAACCAGTAAATGTATTTTTCATATCAATTATTCATTTAGAAGGCTCCACTGTGAGCAGCTTTGGTAATCCTATGTTTAATATCCTATGAAAATCCGAAATTCAGTTCAGACCCAGTTTCTTATTCCCCAGAATGTGATGGGGGAAAAAAAATTAAAAAAATCTGTACATCATGTTAATCACTTGTAAAGGATCATTATCACTCAAACAATTAAAATTCAAATACATTAACTGTGTACTAGAAGCCCCTTCTCAAGTGTAGGGAGACATTTTGTAGTTTAATGGCCTCCCTTGCATACCTACATTTGTACACTGACAGTGTACAATCATGCTGAAAATGGATCCTCTGGAAGTTAATTGTGTAGAAAGGCTCTATTTTTCATGTGACAGTTCCACATACATTGGTTTCCTGGGAGAAGATTGAGATCTTTGAATAGCCATGGTAGCCTCAAGTCTGTTGCTAGGACAATAGGAGATTCAGCGTCTCCTCTGAAGAGTAGGATACAGAACAAGTTAATGGAGAAGGTTCCTCATTATGCAAGAGCAATTGAATAACTCCAGATTACAGCAACTAAGGTGAAGATGGTAGGATACAGAAATATAAACTAATCGTGGCAAGATGCTCTTGTGGTCAAGGCACCAAATTGGGGCTCAGAAGAAAAGTACAATTCATAGCTATGCCACAGACTATGACCTTAGGGATTAAACTGTGTCATGGTTTACCAAGTGTAAAATAGATATATTTTCCTGTTTCACAGGGATTTTCTTAGGGTTAATTAATCTGTGAAGTGTTTGTATACGAAAGTGTCATGGGCCACGTAAGTACCTACCTTAAGCCCGGTCTCTGAAAAATACTTTTTCAGTAAGAATGGATCTACAATGATAATTTCAGAGAATCCTCCCAGTATTGCAGCTCAACTGGTACTAGTGCTAATATAGACCAGCCAGAGGCATTTAACATAGTCTCTCACCAGAGGTAAAAATGCCTGTGGGAGGTCTACAACAACTTACCCACTATTGGTAGCACTGATAGAGCTGTGCTGGTGCTAGACCAGTGGGATATTTCCCTAAAAATTTTCAGAGACAGGGCTTAAGGTAGTCAGTTCACACCACTACTTGTAATTTATCAGAAGTACATTCATTGGATAACTGTCTTGAACTTTTTTTTTTTTTTTTTAAATATTGGCCAGCCTACTCTAGTAAAAGGGCTCTAATGTTGAAAGAACTATTTTGATTTGATGTTGTGCGCAGAACACATTTAACAGATATAGTAAACAAAGTTCTTACTTTAATTTAATATTCAGTGTTTTGTGCACTGGGATTTTGCCTAGAATTAGCTTCCGAGAACCTCAGCGCATTGATCTACATACCCATCTTTTGTGTCTAGAAAATACTGAACAGCTAACCATTCAGAAAGCCCTTTGTGTCTGAGAGCAGAGGCTAGCCCTAAATGTGAGATACATCCAACAGTGCAAAATTGTGATGCAGTAACTTAGTAGAGCTACTGATACTAATTCTTAATACTTCTCCTCAGCCTCCGGCTCTGCACCTTTTTCCATCTTCTCCCCCAAACACCAAACTTTTTCTCTTGGGCTCAATAATCTTTGGCATCGCAGAAAGTTCATTTTATCTTCTGTTAGTGATGTGATTGCCCCCTTCAGCATTCCCCAGTTACATGGAGACATCTTACAGACCTTTTCCCCACTTTGTTTCAAGAAAACAATCTCTATTTAAAAAAAGATCAAGAATCTCTCTTACACATTGTAATAGCTTCAGACCTTGGATTTATATATGAATAAGCCAGATAAGATACTGTATGTTTTTATGTATCCTTTTTATGTATTTTAGAAATCAAAATAAATTATAACTAAAGGCATTTTAAGAACTATTTTTAGTTGCTTATAACCTTGCCAAATTTAAACTGCTTAGGCTGAAATTTTCCATGCAGGGCGACTTTTGGTGCCATTTTGTACCTTAACAATGACAACATTAAGGGGAAAAAAAACAAAAAACTAGATTTCAATGTAAGCAACCTGCCCTTCCACCTCCACCACTGTCTTTGCTATTTAAAAGATCTACCAACAGTTTCAATTAAGTGGCTCTGAAACTTTGTTTCTAAGTCTAAAGCAGAAATTAATGATTACTGGAACTTTCAACAGTATTGGTGCACACAGTAGGGGGCTTTTCCCTCTCTCCCAGCAAAAGAAAAAAATCTAGGGATCGCATTAATAAAGAAAACACTGAGTTTGGAACAGAAGTTCCTTTTGCACTTTACTAGCAGTGGACAAATTTACTCATGGTACAAAACTACTGACTGAAGTGATATTCAACAGCTAGTTTATTTTTTAAACTCTAGCTCCCCCAAATAAAAAAGTTGTTTACATCCTGACAGTGCACGCAAAACACTCAGCACATTTCAGTGAAGCCAAAATATACAAAGAATTTTGTAAACCATTACACAAATACATGTAGGGGGACTGAGAACGCATTTGTAAATATAGCATATAGAGACAACAAACCAATCTGCTGGCCAGTCTCTAAGGGTATGTCTACACTGCAATTAAAAACCCATGGCTGGCCCATGCCAGCTGACTCGGGTTCCTGGGGCTTGGGCTAAGGGGATGTTTAACTGTGATGAAGACGTTCAGGTTAGGGCTGCAGCCTAAGCTCCGGGACCCCCAGCTCACAGGGTCATAGAGCCCAGGCTCCAGTCTGAGCCTGAATGTCTACACTGCAATTAAACAGCCCATTAGCCCAAGTCAGCTGGCATGGGCCAGCCATGGGTGTGTAACTGCAGTGTAGACATACCCTGAGATTCCAAATCAACTGACTTGGGCCCATGGGGCTTGGGCTGCAGAGCTAAAAATAGCAGTACAGGTATTTCCACTCAGGCTGGAGCCCAGGATCTGAAATTCACCCCCCTTGCTGGGTTTCAGAGCCCAGGCTCCAACACCAGGAGGAACATCTATTGATATGCTTCCAGCAGAGATTTAGAAGTTAATTTGTCTGTGCACTTGAGTTAACTCAAGTGTCTAGCTGTGAAATGCTAGGAGGCCCCCAGGACTGGCAGCCTCCCTTCAACTGCTAGTGATGGCACCTGCAAAATCAGCCAATCCTCCATTCTCCATCACCCAGGAGTTGCAAGTACTAACAAATAAAAATCAAACACACTTAATCCAAGTAATGTTATTTGTGATAACAGGGAAGGAATCAGTTACAAAAGCAATGTTTCAACAACCACTTAATTTATTTGCTTGCAGCCTTTCCACCTGAATATAAATTGTATTAACAAAAATATCTACACTTAAAAATGTAAGTCCAAGAAATTCAGTTTGAAACCCAGAATGCCAGCTTTATGCACAAGATAAAACGTGTGTCAGATATTTAGCCTTTCATTTAAGTAGAATTAATTGTATTTGGTGTACAGATTCCCCCCTCTCCTCCTCCCCAAGTACAGAACCAATTCCAGAAGTCAGAAGATTCAAACTAGAACAGAGGGCAGCAGCCATCCAGTTTCCCAATCATGTACAGGAAGTACTGGAAAGTTTAAGTAATGCCTGTGTCACTATTTGCAAAAACAGATCCTTGTTCTTTAAAAAAAATATTACTTGGGCACTTTTGAAAATTTTACCCAAAAAGTAAATGAGCCTACTGACAAACTGACAACATTTAAAGCTCCCTAAACATGCCATAGTCAGTAAAGGGCTCATGAAACTAGGTACAATGAAGGACAGTCTCTTCAGCTTCCACCTCTTTCCAATCTCCTTTTCCTTGACAAGGATCACAAGAATACTCAACCAAATTCCAACAACATTAACATTCACTGATATCCTATACCCTTCAATCAGGCTTAAATTTAGGATGTGACAGTTTAGCACTCTCTGACTACTGGCAGAGATTACAAGATGGCACAAGTTCCATTGCCAACTACATGCTCATAACATCAGCTTTATCTCAACTTCTTACCAGAAGAAATCACTACCCTTGAAGACACTGTGATGCTTTTAAGAGATCAGCACCTGAATGAAAAGGGAGCTGACTCAAACAAGACAGAACTCACAATATTGAAAAGGGAAAATGCATGCTGAAAAAACTACAAGACAATGCCACATCCACCACAGCATTTGATCTATATTTGTTAAGACAGTACATGTCACTAAGATCCTATGGGACTCATCATTAATTATGGATATCCAGGCAGAAACAGTGGTGAGAAAACCCTTCTGTCTCCAGTTCCTATGAAATTATGTTCTTTCCTCTAGGATGAAATTCTGACCATACTGATTTGTGCTAGTCACCTCTGGATTGGATTATTATAATTCACCGTGTTTGTGGATGAGGGTGTAGGCAACGTAAAATCCAGTTTACACAGACTTTACTGTCCTTAACAAGAAAGGCCTATGAAAAATATTACGATGGTGAACGTTCCCCCAGTTCACTTCCAGCAGGAATTCAAAGCCCTGGTTTTAATCTTTAAGGCCCTTCATAGACAGGGCCTAACTACAGAGTTTAATTCACAACCAGTTTCATCCGCAACCAAACACAGCTGCACTCCTAAGGAACAATGCAAGCATTTCTCATATTGACGTTTACAATATCCAGAGAAAAGTACTCAATCCAGTCTGCCTCTCCACCTCAGTAGAACTGCCTTCCAGAAAACAAGGCTGAACCTGAGTTTTGCTGTTTTCATAACATGTTACAAGGCTACTTTTTTGCAGTCATATCCACAAAGATGAGGATTACAAGAAAAGAAAAAGTATGCAAAGCTGGAAAACCCCAGAGAGGTGAAGAACAAAGTCCACTATGGACAACTCTATGTAAACATTACTGTAACTGACAGCAATAAGTAATAGACAAGGTGGGTGAGGTAATATCTTTTATTGGATCAACTTCTATTTTATTCAACAGTGGTAAGTGATATCTTAAAAATACTTAAAGTGATCATAACTGCTCTGCTTTAGTTGTCAAGGCATTCTTCATTTTAATTATGCACTTAATTCTGTATTATATTTTGCTTACTAGTAGCAAACAAAATAATACAGGGTTCTATATTAAGAACTGAGGAAAACAATGTCTAAGAGGCAGATAGTGGATATACTAGAGAAAATTGTGATAGAAAGTCACTAGATATAAACAATGAGCTCAATTATTTTCATTTTATAGCAGCATCTGTATAGGAAGAAAAAAAACTTGTCTGAAGAATGAGAGGGTGAATATTTTATTAATTTTATTACAAAATTACATTTTGCCAACCTAGTTCATGCAGCAAATGCAAGCAAGGCCTTTTTATTTCTCTTCAGCTGGGTCCTTCTAAGGCTGATGACATTCAGGATGTCTGCCTATTAGCATACTAGCAGTGTCTTGGCACACAGAGCCTAGACTTGATTCACAATATTACAAGACACTTACACATTTTAAGTTCCTCCAACTTATTACTATGTGATATATCCTCCAAACTCAAGTCCTTTTGCAAAACTAACAGGGCTAAATCAAGAGCCCAAATTAGCTTTTATGGAAAAACTGGTGAGACCATTAATTTTCTCTTGTATGTTTCATCTGTTCTGGGTTCCATTATCACCTACCTGATTTTTCTTTCGGTCCATTAATTCAGCCCAGATAATAGGAACATGCTACATGTTCTCAGAGTGTGAACTATCATAACCAATCTTTATGCAGAACAGTACAGCAGCACTATTGGACAACCACCTGAAAACAATCAATGGTTGCAGTGACTGCAGTATTAAGAATGATAGCAGTTATATTTGATGTAAAATGTCACCAAATTCCCAGAATTTACATAGTACTCTGAATTTCACCAGGAAATCTTTAATATACATGAAAAAAAATGAAAAAATAAGAAAATCTGCTCATGGCTCTAATTAGATACCTCTCTCCTAGTTGCCTAACATCCACTGCCACAGTATCTGAGTGCACCATGGTCAGTCTGTTTATTTTCATAATACCCTGTAAGTGCTATTAACCCCATTTTACAGATGGGAAATGGAAGCAGATAGATTACATGATTTGCCCATGTCACACAGGAAGTCTATAGCAGAGATTGAACCTGGATCTCCCAAGTCCCAGGCTAGTACCCTAGCCACCGGACCATCTTTCTTCTCTATTTGCAGGCTAGAGATCCTAAATGTTACCACCATACAATAGGTTGCTTCGTGCCTTGTTTATATAATAGATCAGGGGTCAGCAACCTTTCAGAAGTGGGGTGCCGAGTCTTCATTTATTCACTCTAATTTAACGTTTCGCGTGCCAGTCATACATTTTAACGTTTTTAGAAGGTCTCATATATAATATATAACGAAACTATTGTTGTATGTAAAGTAAGTAAGGTTTTTAAAATGTTTAAGAAGCTTCATTTAAAATTAAATTAAAATGCAGAGCCCCCCGGACCGGTGGCCAGGACCCGGGCAGTGTGAGTGCCACTGAAAATCAGCTCGTGTGCCGCCTTCGGCACCCGTGCCATAGGTTGCCTACCCCTGTAATAGATACATCCAAAATTACTTGAAGACCATGTTGCCTCCATTTCCACACTCCAACTGAGTCATTTCTTCCACCCCTACCTCTGCCTCCATTACCACTGCTTGCATTTTGTCTTCAACGTGCAAAATGTATGGGTTTTTCTTTATGCTGTGTCCAGGCAGGAAAACTATAGAATGCCAGTCAGTATTTTAGATTCAACTTATCAATATGGAACACTAAGGTAATCGTTACGGCTGCAGAAATGAGCACCAGGTTTTTAGTTATCATGGATTCCTAGAGTACTAGTCATCTTCAACTGCAAGCAAAGTTGAATTTCTTCCGGCCATGGAATTTTCATTTTGTGCAGTTCTGATTGTGAAAAATCATAGCGCCTCTCATCTAGTCTGTATATATGTAGCACAAGCCACAATCCCTATGTGTTTTGTATCCAAGCGAATTAGATATACTCAAAGAATGATAAACTGTTTCAATGATCCTATTAGTTCATCAGTATCATGGAGGAATATTAAAGTGACACTGTCAGGTAATTTCTTATAAGAGTTTTACCTAAGCTAGCACTTTAGTGTTAGTTTCGTTTATTTAACACATTTAAAGTCTGAGTGACATTTGATCAACAATGACTAATTTTGTGCTCAGGAGTTCTCATGAACTTGCAGTGTTTGGTTGCAAACATTTTAAGAAGCGTTACCATTGTGCTTAATATTAATCCAATTCCCAAGGTCACACAAAGAACTCCAAGAATTCAGGCTTCTCTCTAATATGCGCCCCTCCTCCCCCACCTTTTCCCTTTATCAGACACAGCAGAGATGTGTGTTTGCCTCTCTCTGACACACACAACCCCTCCCTTGCCATCACCCTCAGCCACAGTTTTCTTTTCATGACTCTTTTCACCAAAGATCAGGGACAAAAGCTCTATCTGCACATGTTACACTTGTCTAACTAACATAGATTTTTTTTAATACAATTTAGACTGACACAAATACCCTGTGTGGGCAAAATTAAACTGGCCTACAACTGACATTGATCTCGCTTAGTTCAGTAACATCCGGAATTAAGCTAAATTGATATAACCCTATTGTAAAGTAGATTTAAGTGTGTCCACGGAGAATGGTTGGTTGGGGGGCGGGGAGAAGCTGTACCTGTTTAAACCAAATTAAAGACAGAGTTCAGTTCCACTACCACAACCTTTGCTCTGGAACAAGGCCAGAGTCTTCCTCCTGAACCCACACTGCACTCCTTTGCATTGGTTAAATGACAACTAAAGACATGGAATAACCCCCACACCAATCCACGTTTTACCCACACAACCAAGAACTAGGTACGAGCCGTCATGCAATGAGACTGTCACCCTCACCACAAGTCAATAAGAAAAAAGCCCCAGGGCGCCGCAGGGCTTGGAGATCTCAAAACAAGCATGCGTGGAGGGGACAGAAGGACAGGCCAGAAACCCACTCACATAGAGACATCACATCACAGAAACCCCGAGTCCAAGCCCACCCATACCGACTAGTTTGCCCCCTGACTGTACAGGCTCCCAAAGACACCCCATTTAACGTAAGGGAGCACAGTCCCCTTCCCCATACAAACCCAGCCCCTCCCAGCACAACCCCCGCTACAATCGGCCTCCCCACGTCAGCACAGCCCCCCCCCCCCCCGAACAGCCCCTGCTCCCCCCAGCAGCCGCTCCCCCGGATCGGGCCCCCTCCTAGGGCGGCCCCCTCCCAAACAGCCCCTCCCGGAGCGGCCCCCGCGCTACCCCCGTCTCAAGCGCGACCCCCGCAGCCCCCCCGCTCCCAGCACAGCCCCGCGGCCGCACTCACAGTTCCTGATGTCGGAGATGAAGACCGCCAGGCCCCGCATCCCGTCTCCCTTCGACACGGCCGGCATCTTGGCCCAGCAGCTGAGCCCGGGGCCGTCAGCAAAACGGAACCGCTACAACCACCACCACCTCCGCACTCGGGCTCTTCAGCCTCCGCCTGTCTGCGCAGGCGCGCGCGGGGCCCGCCCGCCGGCCCAGCAGGCAAAACAAGGTGGTGGGGGGAGGGAGGCTGTGCGATAGGGGCCCGCAGCGCCCCCTGCTGCGTGGAGAGGGGGAAGGCGAGTCAAGGAGGGTTATTTGGTTAATAACTAGGGCTGTCAAGCGATTAAAAAAAATTAATTGCGATTAATCACAGGATTAAACACATTAAGTGCAATTAATCACGCTATTAAACAATAATAGAATACCATTTATTTTAAATATTTTAGATGTTTACTACATTTTCAAGTATATTAATTTCAATTACAACTAGGGTGACCAGATGAGGGGAAGAAAATATCGGGACACATGGGGGGGAGGAGTGGTGCACGCGGCAGAGCAAAAAAAAACCAACAGTGCTGCCGGCAGATACTGGGACAAAATGCGTCCCGACCAAAGATCGGTCGGGACGTGGGACAGACACCGAAATATCGGGACGTCTGGTCACCCTAATTACAACACAGAATACAAAGTGTACAGTGCTCACTTTATATTTATTTTTATTACAAATATTTGCCCTGTAAAAAACAAAAAAAATGTATTTTTCAATGCACCTCGTACAAGTACTGTAGTGCAATCTCTTTATCATGACAGTTGAACTTACAAATGTAGAATTATGTATAAAAAAACTGCATTCAAAAATAAAATAATGTAAAGCTTTAGAGCCTACAGGTCCACACAGTGCTACTTCTTGGTCAGCCAATCACTCAGACAAACAAGGTTGGTTACAATTTGCAGGAGATAATGCTGCCTGCTTCTTGTTTACAATGTCACCTGAAAGTGAGAACAGGCGTTTGCATGGCACTGTTGTATCTGGCATTGCAAGATATTTACATGCCAGATGCGCTAAAGATTCATATGGCCGTCAATGTATCAACCACCATTCCAGAGAACATGCTTCCATGCTGATGATGGGTTCTGCTTGATAACGATCCAAAGCCGTGCAGACAAACGCGTGTTCATTTTCATCATCTGAGTCACATGCCACCAGCAGAAGGTTGATTTTCTTTTTTGGTGGTTCAGGTTTTGTAGTTTCTGCATTTGAGTGTTGCTCTTTTAAGACTTCTGAAAGCATGCTCCACACCCCGTCCCGATCAGATTTTGGAAGGCACTTCAGATTCTTAAACCTTGAGTCGAGGGCCGTAGCTATCTTTAGAAATCTCACATTGGTACCTTCTATGCATTTTGTCAAATCTGCTATGAAAGTGTTCTTAAAACGAACATGTGCTGGGCCATCATCCGAGATTGCTATAACATGAAATATATGCAGAATGTGGGTACAACAGAGCAGGAGACATACAATTCTCCCCCCAAGGACTACAGTCACAAATTTAATTGATGCATTTTTTTTTAACGAGTATCATCAGCATGGAAGGATGTCCTCTGGAATGGTGGCCGAAGCATGGAAGGGGCATACAAATGTTTAGCATATCTGGCACATACATACCTTGCCAAGATGGCTACGAAAGTGTCACGTGAATGCCTATTCTCACTTTCAGGTGACATTGTAAATAAGAAGCAGGCAGCAGTATCTCCCGTCAATGTAAACAAACTTGTTTGTCTTAGCGATTGGCAGAATAAGAAGTAGGACTGAGTGGACTTGTAGGCTCTAAAGTTTTATACTGTTTTGTTTTTGAGTGCAGTTATGTAGCCAAAAAAAATCAGCATTTGTAAGTTACACTTTCATGATAAAGAGATTGCACTTCAGTACTTGTATGAGGTGAATTGAAAAATGCTATTTTTTTAATCATTTTTACAGTGCATATATTTGTAATCAAAAATAAAAATATAAAGTGAGCACAGTGCACTTTGTATTCTATGTTGTAATTGAAATCAATATTGAAAATGTAGAAAAACATCCAAAAATATTTAATAAATTTCAATTGGTATTCTATTGTTATAAGTGAGATTAATCACGATGTTTTAATCGCAATTAATTTATTTGAGTTAATCGCCTGAGTTATCTGCGATTAATTGACAGCCCTATTAATAACACCAGCTCCCCTTGCCACTCCCGAGGTGGGGGTAGCCTCTTGCAAGGTCTGGGCACCAGAGCATAACAGTGGTACCTGAGTGTGGTACCCAGCGCTGAAGGAGAACTCTGCGTGGCTGGAAAGCTTGTCTCTTTCACCAACATTGGTCTAATAAAATATATTACCTTACCTTGTTTTTCTGTTACCGGACACGGGAATTCATGTTACGAGCCATCAGCTGGACAATATTGTCTGGTCCACTTTTGCTCTAGCATCATTACTTATTTATTATTTTTTTCTATTATAGCAGCAACTAGAGTATTCAACCAATGTTGGGGAGGTCCCAATGTTTTACATACACATAGCAAGAGACAGTAGTTCCTGTTCCAAACTGTTTATAATCTAAATAGACAAGACAGGAAAAAGGTGGAAGAAAAGAAGATGGAAGAATTATTATCTCCATTTCATAGACAGGGAACTGAATCACAGAGGGATTAAGTGATTTGCCCAAAGTCACTCAGGATGTTTGTAACAAAACTTGGAATTGAATTGAAATCGCCCAGTCTCAGTTCAGCATTTTAACCCTAACACCATCCTTCCTCATTATTATCTGTTGTAGTTTTGTTTATATGGCCTGGTCTACACTACGATTTTAGTTCGAATTTAGCAGCGTTATAGCGAATTAACCTTGCACCCGTCCACACAACGAAGCCATTTACTTTGATATAAAGGGCTCTTAAAATCGGTTTCTGTACTCCTCTCCGACGAGGGGAGTAGCGCTGATATCGGTATTGCCGGTTCGAATTAGGGTTAGTGTGGACGAAATTCGATGGTATTGGCCTCCGGGAGCTATCCCACAGTGCACCATTGTGACCGCTCTGGACAGCAATCTAAACTCGGATGCTCTGGCCAGGTGGACAAGAAAAGCCCCGCGAACTTTTGAATTTCATTTCCTGTTTGCCCAGCGTGGAGAGCACAGGTGACCACACAGAGCTCATCAGCACAGGTAACCATGCAGTCCGAGAACCGAAAAAGAGCACCAGCATGGACCACACGTGAGGTACTGGATCTGATCGCTATATGGGGAGAGGATTCCGTGCTAGCAGAACTACGGTCCAAGAGACGAAATGCCAAAACATCTCCAAGGGCATGATGGAGAGAGGCCACAATAGGGACTCATATCAGTGCCGTGTGAAAGTGAAGGAGCTCCGACAAGCCTACCAGAAAACCAAGGACAGTCCGGGGCAGAGCAGCAAACATGCCGCTTCTACGATAAGCTGCATGCAATTCTAGGGGGCGCCACCACCACTACCCCTCCCGACCGTGGATTCCGAGGAGGGGTTACTCTCAGCCATGCATGAGGATTCTGCGGACAGGGAAGAGGAGGAAGAGGAGGAGGACGAGCTTGCGGAGAGCACACAGTACTCCATTCTCCCCAACAGCCAGGATCTTTTTCTCACCCTGACTGAAGTACCCTCCGAACCCTCCCAAGGCGGTATCGCAGACCCCCTGGAAGGGACCTCTGGTGAGTGTACCTTTGTAAATATCAAACATGGTTTAAAAACAAGCATTTTTTAATGATTATTTTGCCCTGAGGATTTGGGATGCATTCGCGGCCAGTACAGCTACTGGAAAAGTCTGTTAACGTGTCTGGGGATGGAGCGGAAATCCTCCAGGGACATCTCCATGAAACTCTCCTGGAGGTACTCCAAAAGCTTTTGCAGAAGGTTTCTGGGCAGGGCAGCCTTGTTCCGTCCTCCATGGTAGGACACTTGACCACGCCATGCTAGCAGCAAGTAATCTGGTATCATTGCATGACAAAGCTTGGCAGCGTATGGTCCCAGTGTTTGCTGGCATTCAAGCAACATCCGTTCTTTATCTTGCTGTGTTATCCTCAGGAGAGTGATATCGTTCAGGGTAACCTGGTTGAAATACGGGAATGTAATTAAGGGGACAGAGGTGGCCCCGTTCCTACTGGGCTGTTTGCCTGTAGCTGAAAAGAAATCCTTCCCTGCAGTTAGCCAAGCGGGCGGGGGGGAGTGGGTGGACAATGGCGCTGAGGTTTTCGCGTTTGGCTAGCAGGGATCTTCCCTGATACCAGCCACGCGGTGGGGGGAGGGGTAAAGCGATCATCCCACAGAATTGAATGGGTGGTGGGGGGGGGGGGGTTATTTTGTTTTCTGCTGCTGCACGGTAACAGGAAAACCGCAGCACTTAATGGGCTTTGCTTGCTATGGGAAAGGAGGGCGCTGATTTAATGCAGAAGCCGAAAGACAATGGCTTACCATGGCTGCATACAAGCCGAATTCTGTTGCCCGGCCCTGCGTCTGTGATCTCTAACACCAAAGCCGCAGGCACTCAATATAAGATGCAAAATGCGACCTTGTACTGAAATCACATGTGCTATGTAATGTGAATAGTGTTGTTCACCGTGAAAGAGTATAAGCATTGTTCTATAAAATGTATCTTTTTAAATACTTCTCTCCCTTTTTTCCCCTCCTCCTGCAGCTGCAAATTTTTCAAGCCTCCCTCCTCCGTCCCGAAGGCTCTCCCAGATAAGGCGGCGAAAGAAACGCACGCGAGACGACATGTTCTCAGAAATAATGCAATCTACCCGCGATGAGAGAGCTCATTTGAATGAATGGAAGGACACGGTCTCAAAGTTCAGGAAAGATGCCAGTGACCGTGAGGACAAGAGGGACCAACGTGAGGACATGAGGGACCAACGGGAGGAGAGAAGGGACGCTCGAGACGAGAAGTGGCGGGATGCAACGCTGGGGCTGCTGCGTGAGCAAACAGACATGCTCCGGCGTCTGGTGGAGCTTCAGGAACGGCAGCAGCAGGATCACAGAGTGCCGCTGCAGCCCCTGTATAACCGCCCTCCCCCCTCCCCAAGTTCCATAGCCTCCTCACCCAGACGTGTAAGAACGCGGGGGGGGGGAGGCTCCGTGCACCCTGCCACTCCACCCCAGTGGACAGCCCAAGCAAAAGGCTGTCATTATTTTGAATTTTTTCAGTGACCTGTTCCTTCCCTCCTATCCTCCTCCCAAACCCCACCCGGACTACCTTGTCAGTTCTCTCCCTATGTTTATTACCCGTTAATAAAGAATGCATGAGTTCTAAACGATACTGACTTTATTTTTTTCAAAGCAAGCTGGGATCGAAGGGGGGAGGGTGGGTTGCTTACAGGGAATGAGTCAATCAAGGGGGCGGGTTTTCATCAGGGACAAACAAACAGAACTTTCACACAGGAGCCTGGCCAGCAATGAAACTTGTTTTCAAAGCTTCTCTGATGCGCACCGCTTCCCGGTGTGCTCTTCTAATCGCCCTGGTGTCTGGCTGCGCGTAATCAGCGGCCAGGCGGTTTGCCTCAGCCTCCCACCCCGCCATAAAGGTCTCCCCCTTACTCTCACAGAGATTGTGGAGCACACAGCAAGCAGCAATAGCAATGGGAATGTTGGTTTGGCTGAGGTCTGAGCGAGTCAGTAACGAGCGCCAGCGACCCTTTAAACGTCCAAAGGCACATTCTACCACCATTCTGCACTTGCTCAGCCTGTAGTTGAACAGCTCCTGACTACTGTCCAGGCTGCCTGTGTATGGCTTCATGAGCCATGGCATTAAGGGGTAGGCTGGGTCCCCAAGGATAACTATAGGCATCTCAACATCCCCAACGGTTATTTTCCGGTCTGGGAAGTAAATCCCTTGCTGCAGCCGTTTAAACAGACTAGTGTTCCTGAAGACGCGAGCGTCATGAACCCTTCCCGGCCATCCCACATTGATGTTGGTGAAACGTCCCTTGTGATCCACCAGTGCTTGCAGCACCATTGAAAAGTACCCCTTGCGGTTTATGTACTGGCTGCCCTGGTGCTCCGGTGCCAAAATAGGGATATGGGTTCCATCTATCGCCCCACCACAGTTAGGGAATCCCATTGCAGCAAAGCCATCCACTATGACCTGCACATTTCCCAGAGTCACTACCTTTGGTAGCAGCAGCTCAGCGATTGCTTTGGCTACTTGCATCACAGTAGCCCCCACAGTAGATTTGCCCACTCCAAATTGATTACCGACTGACCGGTAGCTGTCTGGCGTTGCAAGCTTCCACAGGGCTATTGCCACTCGCTTCTCAACTGTGAGGGCTGCTCTCATCTTGGTATTCTGGTGCTTCAGGGCAGGGGAAAGCAAGTCACAAAGTTCCATGGAAGTGCCCTTACGCATACGAAAGTTTCGCAGCCACTGGGAATCGTCCCAGACCTGCAACACTATGAGGTCCCACCAGTCTGTGCTTGTTTCCTGGGCCCAGAACCGGCGTTCCACAGCGACAAGCTGCCCCATAAACAACATGATCTCCAAAGCGCCGGGGCCCATGGTGCGAGACAATTCTGTGTCCATGTCCATGTCCTCATCACTCTCGTCGCCGCGCTGCCGTAGCCGCCTCCTCCTCGCCTGGCTTTTCTGGTCCTGGTTCAGCATAAACTGCACGATAATGCGCATGGTGTTTACAATGTTCATGACTGCTGTCTTGAGCTGAGCGGGCTCCATACTTGCCAAGGTATGGTGTCTGCACAGTTCACTAAGGAAAAAAGGCGCGAAACGGTTGTCCGCCGTTGCTTTCACGGAGGGAGGGGGAGGATGTTCCCAGAACCGCCCGCAACAAGGTTTTGTGCCCCATCAAGCATTGGGATCTCAACCCATAATTCCAATGGGTGGGGGAGACTGCGGGAACTATGGGATAGCTATGGGATAGCTACCCACAGTGCAACGCTCCGGAATTCGACGCTAGTCTCGGTACATGGACGCGCACCGCCGAATTAATCTGTTTAGTGTGGCCGCATGCACTCGAATTTATACAATCGGTTGTCAAAAATCGAATTCTGTAACTTCGGAGTAATCCTGTAGTGTAGACATACCCTACGACTGTATGCTCTCTCAGCTCCTGCACCTGAAAAGCACAATAGCATCATTAAGTTTGTGAGAGCAGATGATTATTTATTTTAATTTCACCAAACTAAACCAAGAAGAGATCATCCTGTCAGCCCACACATTATACTTCCAAGTCCATGGATATGAAGGCGCACAATACATTCGGTTTGCAATTAAAAGGGATTAGGCTGAGTGAGTCTCTCTGAGGTTTTGACAAGAACAGGGAATCCTTAAAACTTTTGAATCTGAAAATCATCGTTCTGAAATTTGAAAAACCTCATAACAACACACCTCTCATCAAATGCATTTGCTATTTTGTTAATCATTGAAAATATTAATCAGTTTTGATGATAGTTGAAAGAAAAGCTATGCATTTTGTGAATGCCACAGAAAATGCATAGATTCATTTCACCAGTAACTGCACACCGCACCATAGTAACTCTAGCTCAGGAACCAATCCATGCA